>PVLD010008772.1:0-81540 GCA_004027595.1 Dinomys branickii
TTTCCCACGTCTCGCCCCGGCAGCCTGGTCCGCCCTACCACATCTCCCCCGGCATCTCAGAGAAATACGCCCAGTTTAAACTTCCCAGCCGAGGTTCCGGCATTCACGCTCACCAAGTCTGTCTCGAGCTGGTGGTGTTTATTAAGGAGGTTCGCTCCCTTGCTGCTCACCCGGTCGCCATCTTCCCCGGATCTCTCAGTTGTCCCCAAGTGTTGTCTTAATTTGCATTCATCTAATGACCGGACATGTTCACCATCTTTTTCATGTATTTATTGGCCATTTGTTCTTTTGAGAAGTGTGTGTTCATTTCATTGCTCAATTTTGAGTGGGTCTTTTATTTTGGGGTAGTCTAATTTATTGAGTTCTTTATATACTTCATTTATCAGCATTCTATCTGAGAAATAGGTGGGAAATTTTTTTCCCATTCCACAGGTTATCACTGTACTGTGTTAGTTGTTTCCTTTGCGGTGCAGAAGCTTTTTAACTTGATATGATCCCATTTATTGACTCTTGATGTTATTTCTTGTGTAATTTCCCTCCTTTTCAGAATGAGCCAGGAATATAATTATTATGTGCTGCAAACATGTATTAACAATTTTCCATGAAAAAACTTATGTCCACACAAGCTTGCACACAAATGTTTGTATAGGAAATTTATAATTGACAGAACCTGAAAGCAGTCAAGATGTCCTTCAGTAAGTTAATGGATATATCAGTCATGTTACTTCCAGACCATGTTATTATTTAATTATAAAAAGAAAATGAGCCATGAAGCTATGAGGAGACTGGAGGAAACTCAAGTGTGTATTACTAGGTTAAAGAAGCCATTTGGAATAACCTAAGTACTTTGTTATTCTAACTCTTATATTCCATAAAAAGGTAAATCTATAGGGACAGTAAAATTATTACTGGTTTCCAGGGGATAAGGGATGTGGAGGCGTCAATAAGCAGGGCCCACCCTGAGGGGAGCAGAACTCCTCTGTATGATACATGTTGACAAATATACATCATTGCAAACTTGTTCAAATTCACAGACTATGCAGCAGAAAGAACAACTTTGAACTACGGTTTGGGTAAGAATGATGCATCAGTGAAGGTTTGCTCATCGCGTGAGGAGGTTGTGCATATATGGGATGGGGAATATAGAAAAGCACTCTACTTTCTACTTAATTTTGCCATGAACCTAAAAGTGTTCTAGAAAATGAAGTCTAGAAAACAAAACAACGTGAACAAGTAGCTGACCCTTGAGTGCAACTTCCCTGCCCTTGTTCGAGAGTGAGTCGTCACAGCAAGCAGAAAGACAAGACTGTGCGTGGAAGCTGAGCAATGAGGAACCTGTTAAATTACACCGTAAAGGAGAGATGAAACATCTTTCTTTTCCAGCGCACAGAAAGTTCCAAGTATTCTGAATATTGGAATTTCACTATTATTGAGAAGGTAAATAACATCAGAATATGTTTGTTAAGGACAAAGGAAATATGAAAATAAAACCAAGGAGTCAAATTTATCTTAAACCACTGAATAGTTGTGAATTGTTTGTCCTACACTATCCCAGTCTTCCTCTGTTTATGGCATTAACATTTATGACCAGTGATTGATATTGGTAAACAATGATGTCAGATATGTTTGGGAACAAGCTGGGAGTGGGCACAGTAGTGTTACTTCTCAGTAAATTACTTATATTAGTTTTTTCTTTGTGTCTCATTTTAATTTCACTTTATTCAGTTAAATGTAAAACCTACTAAATGAAATAATTCTTTAAAACCATTAATAAACTTCATATTTGTGTTGAGTAGTAAAGCTAGCATCGCCATATTCTACCAGCAGCTCGCTGATTGGCTGGCAATGTATGCCTCTCTTAACAGCCTCTGATCAGGCAGACATATGTCTACTTCTTACACTGAAGTCAGCTACAGCTGGTTAGGTACCGTGAGGGCAAGAAAAGGACAAGAGCCACTTAGAGGAGTTTTCATTTCCAAATGATTACTCATAACCCTAGACTGTAACATTAAGATGCCTGAGACTGTAGATTAATATTTTTATCAACCTGTACTCTTTGTGTATCCATCACTTCTTCACCATTTAAAATTATTGATATTCTTTGTCAGAATCACTTCATAATCTCTTGAAATTATAGCTTGGTGAATTGCTTGTTTAGAATTTAAGTGAAGAAAGCATTTATAAATATATATAGTTGCTTTGTATTCTGCACTAGATGTCATTTACTTTGACTAAATTTACTTAAACCATTTTAACCTTTCGGAGAAAGTCCAGGAGTTTTTTTTTCTTCTTTTTAAAAATACTCAGCTGACATTCTGATTTACCAAAAGGACACCACCATTTTTCTGAAATGCATCTGTTCAGAATCAGAAGAAAAGAAAACCAAGGCTCTCATTTTCTTTTCTTTTTATTATTTTTTTTCCGTGTCAAAGAGTTTGTGGAATTATGACATAATGTATCTTAAATTTCATAATCCTAATCTATTATGTGCTGAATGTTATTATTATTAACAAATGTCACTCAGTATCGAAAGAGTCATTGCTTTTGCTTTATGTACGTTCGGGTCTATCTGGTTGAATATCTCTCTCATTGCTATAATCTAAATGTACCTCAAATCCACATGTTGAGACTCAAATTAAAAGAAGTGGTTTTAGGGGGCAGACGTCCAGGAGGCAAGCAGGTGGCTGCGATGAGTGCTGTCATAAAGGAAACCTGAGAGAGAGCGTAGAACCTTGGTGTGTTCTACTGTGCTGCAAAACAGTTCTGATGGCACTGGGAAACTGAGCATTTTCTGCTACGGTGTTAGAGACTTGTGATGAATGTTAGCATACTAAAGGTTTTTAAAGGTTTGATAGAAATTAATTTGTTTAACTTTGTTGAAGACAGTTTCCCAAGGAATTTTTTTCTTGTTTTTGTAAAACAACTATTTCTCCTGGAACCTTAGCAGACTTTGGGAAATGCTGGGCTGCCTCAGCCTCTTTACATTGGTTCAAGCTTCCTCTCAGTCACCAGCCTCCTCTGTCTAATACTGGTTACAGGGATACTGCAAGGTAAGCTCTTCCCGATCTGCACACCTGGAGCCATAATGATTCAGGCGGGGATTTTGATTTACTTACCTTCCTGGAAGAAAAATAAACAAGATTACTTGACTTTTCCCCTTATTTCTGATTTAGAAGGCTCTGACTACACAATCTGAAACATTATCACATGTATTTTACATGTGATAGTAAATTTCCATTTCCCCTCTCAGGTACTGAACATACTCATAAGGACCTTGAAGAGTTACCTTGTTACTATGACAAAGAAGGAGTCCAAGATTTGGACTAAGACAAAACATTTCAGAATCTAAATGTAAAGGTTATGTGTAGTGAACAATTTGGCCTAGTTCTCCAACTTGCCCTCATATGAGGAACACAACTGTGGGACTTTTAATTGGTAATCTAGTGATAAAACTGATTTGCAAAATACAACAAATATTGTTTCAGTAAGTAAAAAATTTTAAACTAAGTTCACCTTAGATGTTTACCTTAGATGTTACTGCACTCAAATTACTGCAAAAATCTCATAACTTGTCTCCATGTTTCTGTCCATACTTCCATGCATAATGGGGTTTCATAGCTAACACAGCCCTTATAAAACAAGTTAGACCATTTGTTCCTCTGTCACAAACCTCACATTTTCATTCCAGAGGAAAAGGCAAATTACTTCATAAGGTTCAATAAAGCCCTATGTGGACATCTTCATTCCATTTCATCTCCTATTTCACTCCTTCTCTTTTACACAGTTGCACGGCCTTTTGCTTCCTAAGTTTCTAAGGGAAATTTTCTTCCTCTAAAATAGCACACAGCTAACTTCCTCACTTCTTTAAAGTCAGTGCTCAAATGTCAGTTTCTGAATAAGACCTGCCATGACAAATTATTTAAATTTTCGACTCCAGGAACTTCCAACATCTATCTTGGTTTACCTTTGTCCATAGCATATGACATTTTCTAAAACACAGCACTGTTTATTTATTTAATTTGCCTATTGTTTATCATAATTTCTCTTCCTAGAATTTACATTCTTGGAGTCTGAGGGTTTTAATAAGTTTGTTTTTACTTTGTTATCTTTCTTTCATTACTCTCAAACACCTAGAAACTTGCCAACATGTAACAGATGTTTGGTCAGTAAATATTTGTTATCTTAAGGAGTGTGTAGATAAAATACTTAAAGAAAAATATTTCCCACATTTGATAAAAATGTCCATCAATCTAGACCACCTAATATTATTGGTAAACAAGTGACTTATAAGATAGAAAAATTTAGATTTACCTCAGAGAATAATTCTATTTTTCTTTTAGTCAAATCCTGGGGATATGAAATTCCCTATAAGTTAAGTCTTTGTATAATTAAAACATTATTTTTTTGTTTGTTGGTTGTGAGTGATACTCTAATCTCATGCTAATAGCAGAGTTCTAGATAAATGGTGTATGGTCCTGAAACCAGTACTCTTACTTCTTGACTCAAATACCAGAGACTTTGTCCAACATTGTACTTGCTTGTATTAGACATAATGAAAGCTAGGATGTCAAAAGGCAGTGGTAGAGATAGGTTTTATGGAAGTGGAGATGAAATGAGTTTTTGTACTATGTATATTTTTTTCCAAACAGCCAAGAGAGAAATAATCTTACTCCCTGTGATACTGGGTTAGTTTTGAGGACAAAGGTGGAATGCCAAGCTCCAAACTCATGTGTTAGGGAGATTAGAGGACTCAGCAACAACTGTGGAGTTAAGAAGGTTAAAGAGCAAGTCTGGGAGGTCAAATCGCTGTGTGCCAGATCTGCACAGCCATGTCCTGCACTCCTGATCCTGTGGGGATGATCCAGTTGCTTCCATGAAGCGTCATGGAAGGGAACTTACTAGAAGGGAAAAATAAAAAACCTCGAAGTCTTGTTTAGAAATTCTATGCCCATTGCTTCACTTTGACCTTCTAAATATTTCTTTATTTTCTTCATTAATTGTATTATAGCAACTTTTGGCTTTTCTTAGGTATAACAGTAAACTCAAGTTTTAAATAAAAAATTACTTTTGGAATATTAACTCTTTGCTTTTGATTTACCATTTTTAAAATATCATAATTTCTTAAATATCTAGATGAGTGCTTAAGAGATGTCCAAATCATCACTTCCTCTGTGATCTAGAGAAGTAATTCCCTATATTTCCATTTAGTCTTGTGGCTACTTCTAGCTTATCAACTCTCCTAGGCATTTTTCTTTTTTAACTTATTCTTTTCTTTCTAGTCTTGACTGCAAGAACATTTGTTCTACTGTAAATGCCTGAAATATACAAATTGTATTTTTTATGACAATTTTATTTTAAAAGTAAAAGAAAAAACATTAGCAAAAAGACACAAAGTAGCACAAGAATAGTACAATCAAAACTGAATTATAGACAAGGTGACAGGGAATGAACAATGGTTGTTGTATTACATATTGATAACTTCGAAGTGTATACTCATGGAAACAAATATAGACATGCAAAATTGATCAAACAAATAATCATTATTTCTCACAATAAAGTGACCTAAGTCAGTAGTACAACTATGTTAGCTATGCTGCATATACGTACATACATACATACATATATAATTATCCCTTCCTTTTCTTTTTTTATATAATTAAAAAAAATTTTTTTAAAGTGTAAAAGAAAAAGAACAACATCAACAAAAAAGAGGAAAGAATTAACAAAGAGACACAAAGTAGCACAATAACAGTATAATCAAAATTGAATTATAGACAAAGCAACAGGAAACCAACAATAGTTGTTGCATTGCATATTGATAACTTCAAAGTGTATGCTCAGGAAAACACATATAGACATACAAGACTGATCAAACAACCAGTCATTAACTATTCCTTACCATCAAGTGACATAAGACAATAGTGGAACCATGTTTGCCATCCTGCACATATGTACATACATACATACATACATACATACATATTTGCCTCTTTCTTCCTTTTCTCCTTTCCCTCATCCCATCTGTTCTTTACTTTTGAACAGATTTCCTTCACGGCTCTTAGTTTATATTCTCACCCTCAGGTTCTTACACCAGTGACACAATACGTTGCTTGCACATGTACCTCTGATTTATTTCACTTATGAGTATGGTGTCTAATTGTGACCATTTGCCTACAAAGGCCCCAAATCTGTCCCTCTTTATAGCTGAGTAATATTCCATTATATAAAAATGCCACAATTTTTTAATCCAGTCCTCTGTGGATGGACATTTGGGTTGCTTCCACAATTTAGCTATTACAAATTGCGCTGCTATAAACATGGGTGCACATATATCCGAGTGATATGATGCTTTCAGATCTTCTGGGAATATACCCAGAAGAGGAATAGCTGGTTTGAATGGAACCTCTAGACCTAGTTTGCTGAGAAATCTCCAAACTGCTCTACACAGTGGTTTCACCAGTCTACAATCCCACCAGCAGTGCAGTAGAGTCCCTATTTCTCCACAGCCTCGCCAGCATTTGTTATTGGATGATTTCTTACTGGCCAGTCTTACTGGGGTGAGATGAAATGTCAATGTTGTTTTTATTTGCATTTCTCGAATGACTAAAGATGTAGAACATTTTCTCATATATTTATTTGCCATTTGTATTTCTTTATCTGAGAAGTGTGTATTTATCTCAGATGCCCATTTCTGGATTGGGTCTTTGAATTTGGACAGGTACATGGTTTTTAATTCTTTGTATGTTCTAGATAGAAGACCTTTGTCTGAGGGACAGCCAGCTAGGATATAATTGTATATTTTAATCTGGCAGATTCATTTAAGAAATCAAATCACAACAGACTAAGAATAGTGCAAAAGTATTATATCTGCATTGGTAAGGAGAGATGAAATCAGGGCTTCTCAGTGTGGTTCCTGAACCAGCAGCTTTGCTATCCCTTGTTAGAAATGTGCATTCTCAGGTCTTACCAATAGCTCACTCAATGATACACATGAGGTAGGGGATGAGTAAACATTTTAAATCATTTTGATAAATGCTAAAATGTTGAATCATTTTTCCAGCTCATGCTACATGTTCACTTTGAAATGTTCACTGTGGGTCCGTTGCCGCCCTTGTTTCTTTTGTTTTCCCTCTATGACTGAGGCTGATGCTCTTTGGAGAACACTGCCAGCCATAAAGTAAAGAGAGTGTGCTTGTGGATGGGTTGTAAATCTTCTCTTTAGAAGTGACACAAATTGTTTTGCTTTTATTTGGTCAAAGTTGATTTTATGATAACCCTGAGTTTAATCTGTTAGAATGTGTGTTTCACTTACAGTGATGTACTTGGATATGGGAAAATAGGGCATCAGTTGCCCAGTCACTCTTAGGACACAAAAAGCTATGAGAGAAAACGGAACAATTAGAAACCAAGATAACCTGGCACATGGAGCTGTATAAACAGTACCTCCTCCCCATTTCCGGGCCTGCATGGTTCAGTCTACTGCAGCCTACTATAGGGCAAAACAGAGTAGATCTTGGATTCGGGGATGATGACGGAGAATTACCAGCTCACAAATTAATACTATCAATGATTTTTATTTATATGTTGTCTTGTCCCTGTGCCTTTGTTTTTCTTCATTATCCTGTGAGAGCCAGAACTATGTATACCTGAACCGTTTTTAATTTTTACCTCATGGATCTTGCCTTAGAAACACACCCTGCTGGTGAATACAGTGAGTGGATTTGGGCGCCATCTTCACCGGTGTGAGTCATTTAACTGCAATCTATTTGAGTGGATGGTGAGGAGAGCTTATAATTTATATAGCAAAAATAGCTTCTACAACTGATGACAGTAAAGATGAAGAGGGAATATCTTAACAATGGAATTCAGGGGCTTTAATTCTAGTCTTTTAAAACAGGAACTTTTAATTCTACTCTTTGGGAGATTTCAGGCAAGCTATATAACTGTGGGAAAGTTGCTTATGTAATAATAGAAAATCTGGTTGACATACCCCTAAGGTATTTTAACAACATAATATTGTTTCCTTATTGGGTGGATGTTGACAGAGCTGCAAGTGGGACAGAGTTGGCTCCTACTAATCATCTTTGCACCGGAAGTCTATATAATGTATGATGGCAAGTTTATGTTTATACTTAAAATTTTCAATCCCAGGAAAGTTTTATTGATGCCTTACAGGTGAATAGTCACTGATTTTTAGATTTTCAGTAGAACTCTTAAAAAATGCAAAATTGGGTTAACCACAATAGCCTTCTGAAATTTATTTTCTTACTTCTATATTAAAGACAAATTAATAGATGTTAGAATCTTGAAAATTCACAGGTAATAAACAGTAGCACCAGAATTTGTATGTGATCTTGCATATTATTTAATCTGAGGCTTAGTTTACTCATCTTTAAAGGCAAGATGGTAATATAAATACTAAAGTGACTTTGAAACAATTAGGAGATATATGCATAGTGCTTTATAGCATGCATAAATTTGCCTTTAAATAATGTTAGTTTTCTACTTTCCTTTTACCAAAAATATATACTCCATACTTAACAAATAATAAATTCTTTTTTAAAATAAATTCTTGATATATAATTGCTATTTGATTGATACTTGAATCTCGTAATTGGTTGCAGCTATACACTAGTTGTTGTCTGAGAATATGCTAATTGAATTTTGGTGGCATTCCTAGACAGTTTTATTTCTTCTTGGTATAGTAGTTAAGAAGTTCATTGTTTGGAGTCTAAGTCTGGACTCTAGGTTTGAATCTTGACTTTAGCCATTATTAGCTATGTAACCATGCCTGAGGTCACTATGCCTTCATTTTGTCATCTGTGAAATGAGTACAAGGTTGATAGCGGTAACTTTATTTTTTTTTTTGGCTTTTCTTCTGAGAAATTAAGTGGTTAATATCCATAAATACTCAAAATAATGCTTGCTACAGAGTGAACACTAAAAAATTGTTAGCTTTTATTACTCTTCTGCTTTACATTAGGCATTATTTGATGAATGTCTCTCAACACACGCACGTGCACGTGCACACACACGCACACACATACACACAATTTAAATGAAATCTCTCCCAAAAGTGACCCTCAAAAGTACAGTACCAATATATGTAAGTTTCCAAATGACATTTTATTAATGGGCAACAAAAATTCTTTTAAGCAAAAGAGAAGGAATCAAATGCCAAAATCCAATTAAATAATATGAAAGATAAAGCATTATCTGCCACAATCAGGCGACAGAGAATGAAGGCCATGGTAGAGTTCCCAGCTGTACACTCGGGTGCCCTTTTCCCCTAGTAACAGGGTGAGTTAAGGTGGAGTGTCATCCTTAACTTTGAATTTTGCTGCTTTTGTCAGTTTGTGTCACAACCTTAACATTATTTAAATGTACTTTTTTGTATTTAATATTCATATTCAGGTGTTCAAGCCATAATTTCTGTTAGTAAAAGTGACATTTCTTAAAGTTCATTATTTTTTCCACATAGAAATCTCAGACATTAAAAAAAAACAGACTTTAAATAATAGAACAGAAGTGTCTTCAGGCTAACAGCCACCCCAATGATTTGTCATTTTGGTACTTGAGTACTTGGAAGAAATAAGTTTGATAACACTGGTGTCATTTAGCTTTGTGACTAGAAACCGGGCAGGCAGAACTGCATGTCTTGGGCAGCCCTTCACATTCAGTAGAGAGCTTATATAGACCGTGTTTGACTTTTTGCTTGACATTTTCAAGCCAAGATGCACTATATAAAATGTCCATTAAATTTTCCATGGATTTCAAGTTATCACAGCAATGTATCTTGGTGATAATCAAGAAAGTAGCAACAATTATATAAGATCAATCTGTGGGGTTTAGGTAAGGTATTCAACTGAAATTGTCAAAGTAACTCACATACCAAAAAGCAAAATAAGTAATTCTTAATGCTCAAGGAGATAGAATAAAAGATATGCTTGTTAAAGATGTTTCCTTGCACAAGAAAACACCAACCCATTATAAATACATGAAAGGGTCTTTTGCATCAGGTTTTATAGTTTACATATATCATCAATTTCATTCTTTTAACATGGAATGTGTTTTGGAAAGTTCATCCAAAGAATACAAAGAATTTCACATATATTCAGTACCACAGAATATAGTAAACAGTGTTAGAAAATCATACTCTCATTTAATGGTTTGATAAATGCTATTTTTCATTAAAGCTATTGATTTACAATAATGTAAAAATAAAAGAAAACAAAGAGAAAATGAACATATTGTCCAATATTTGATGCTACATCATACTAGAAATATACCAAATTTCCATCCTCAAACTATCACCATCTTTTTACATAGTCTATAATGTTTATTTTTATCACAGTCTCTTTGAATAATTTGTATCCATGTTTTAGCTAATGAGAATTTTGGGTTATATTTACATTCGGAACTTAAGAGAAAGGATTTGTTGAATTTACACTAATCTATGGTAAAATAAACTCAGTTGTGCCAATTATAATAAACTTTGGCATTTTCTAAAATCCCAAATAAAAATTAAAATATGCATCAAGCATTTAATTAATAAAAGTTTCTTTCCTTTCTTTAAGAATTTACTAAAAACAATAAAAAAGTTGACAGTTTTACAATATACAACATACAATATACAACTAAAAATAGTATTAAATATCTGTGTCAGTATTAAAACACATTCCATATTAAAATATCAGTATAAATATCTAGAAATATCAGTATTAAAATTCTAAGAATTGATACACTTTAATAAGTCCTCTCAAAATTACATAAAATTAATTAAAAAATATAATTTGTAGAAAGAAGTAGAAGATGCACTTCTAAAAATATCTGGTAAAATCTTTTACATTCTCCTACATTAAAAAAAAGTTACTTTTTAATTTCTGTTTTCCCTGTCAGCTACCACATACAATGATACCTGCTGACTGAAAAATTTAACCTTTCTATAGAAGTAAATTGTGGTTCAAAACTTGTTTCAAGAAGAGGAAATATGATTTTAATCCATGCTTTATTAGATCTTCGAGGTAGACATGTTCTTTTACTTATTTTTAATGAAATCTGTCTAATATCCCCTTTTTCTAAGCATAGTTCTCCATACTATAAGGAAAAACTTCAGTAACCCTTAGCAGAGGGAAGGTAATTTCCTTAAATCTTCCTATAGGTTTCTTTTTTCCTAGACAGTATTTTGTGAATAATAACTATTCTTATTGAGAGTGTTTTTCCAAATTAATTTCAGTTATTAAACCCTATCTAATTCTCCCAGGTCCAGGTTAAATTTTACTCATTTCTTGAATTCATCTTTATGACAGTTACATTTGAGCTCTGTACTCAGGATCCCGAAGGCATTGATTTGTTTACCCCTGAATTCTGTTGGTAGTTGTATGTATAAATAATATTTCTCTTTCAGAGCTTGTGAAGGAGGCACTCAGATACTATTAGGCCGACCATTTCTTCAAATAATGCGGCATTCATTTAGTGTAAAAAGCATTACTTTAGAACGAAGCCTTAGGAAATTGCAGGTGGGTGTCACGGCGTGCACCTCTAGTCTCAGCTCTTTGGAGGCCAAGGCAAAAGCATCACCTGAGGTGAGGAATAAGGAGTTGCAGACAACTGGGCAAGTATCAATTTAGGGACACACTGTCTCTAGAAAAGTCCTCTGTGTCTGTCAAAATTCCTTTAGGAGTTTAGAGTTAAATTGTACTTTTAAACATATGATTAGTTATGTATGGTATTCTTAAAAAGATACAGTCAATATTCACAAGAGTTTTGGGCAATAAATGAAGAAGGCCATGTAACTTGAATCATAACTGGCAAGCACTATTTAGGCCACAATTGAATTCTTGAAGTAGAATACAGATAAGAGAAGATATTTTTAATTAATACTCACAGCCAGTTAATTCATCGCACTATTCTGATAGTTTTCTTCATACTATTTGATGCAGGCTTAGGTGTAGACTATTCAGGCATCCACAAAGTGAACCCGAGAACTCTGACGCTCAGATGACCAGCTCCTTTTCTACAAGTTTATGTTATCTTTTTCAATGACAGCTGTTGAGTAAGCAGTGGTTGAGCCCATTAACTGTGGAACCATCCAGATAAATAATCATATTACATACATAAACCAGGATGGACCTAGTCTAACACATTCCATAAAGGGAAAGAAATTAAATCTCTTCTATCAGTTACCACTAGTGCAGTACATTTTCAAATCACCTATGAATGAAACTCCCTTCTTAGCTTGAGCTCAATACTCCTTTAGGGGTTTCTTTCTGACCCAATTTAAAGTTGACTTGACCAATCTTTCCGGATTTACTTAGAATTTTCTAATTGTGATTCACAAGAATGTTATATTAACATATTGATGAGTAACACTAGTCTGTACAACTAGTATATACTAATGAAACATACCCACACCCCCCCACTCACATAAATACAATGATACTGTTAGATAAATTAAATAGGTTCCACTGAAGCAAGAAATGTAGTCAAGGCCATGAGAAGTTATTTTCCTATAAATTCAATTGGCTGAACAATTTCTTACTTCAGGATACATGTGATAAACAAATTATATTAGGTTTCTAATAAGGCCTTAAAAATGAATATTTTGGGGACTTAGTACAAGTCTGTGACATGAAATGATGTGTCACTTTAACAAATTAGAATATGAAGTTAAATTACCCAGTTCCTGGTCAGATATAGAAAAGGATTAAAGATTGTTTAGCTTTTTCAAAAAGCGACTCAGCTTTCAATGTCTTATCCCTTTATTACAAAAAAATATTTCCTACAAATTCAAATATCTTTAACATAGAAAAACCACAGTTAAAATGTCTGTTAGAGGGAACTCTTTCACGTGTTCTCTCTCCCTTACTCATGTAAAATGTGGTAATAAAGTGGGGAAAACGGGCAGAAGAAAGTCATGAATCTGTACAACTATTAGAAAAAAGAAGAGATGATCATTGTTTCTATTGTTTTTAGTCTCTGAAATTTATTAGTTCTCTATACTACTCCCCTCTCCATAATAACTAGTATTTATCTTTCCCATATCCATGGCTTCTATATATTTTTCCCATAAGGAAACTTTATAAAATGTGTCTGACCTTTTGGGTGTTGAGGAACTGAGGTAGGTTTGAATAGATGTGTAGCGCATATAAGTTGGCACAATGTCTGTTCTATGGGATAAGCTAGGCAAGTTTAACTGGCTTTTATCAAAACAGGAATTAGTAACTGTTTTTAACCAGACATTTAAAATATCAGACCTGTTGAAATGTTTCAAAATAGACCTGTTTACATGAGAAAGAAAAACTAGATTTGAAATAGGAAGACTTAATTGTGTTAAGCATTTTGCAGCAACCTAATATATTAAGCAGTACACTGAGAATAGGTAGTAAGTCAATTCAGATTCAAGTTGTGTCAAAGAATTTAATTACTGGATTAGATTGAAGTTACCTGTGTGAATTACCAAAAAATTTACATAGATGGTAATTATTCAATAATCAATTTGTTTTCAAAGTTTTCAAAGTACAGTGTAACTATATTCACTTCCTATTAAAATAATAATTAGTTTCTTTAGTGTGATGATTAGTGTGATGATTAGTGTAATGGTTTTACTTAATGATAAACTGAGAGACACATTTAGCGTTATTATTAGCAAAGACATTTGGCAGCATGGACAGGACATCAAAACCTCTCTAGAAGAGAAAACATACCTTGTAATTATGAAATAGAATTCTATTTCCATGGTAATTACTTGCATAGTAATTACTTTAACCACTTGGCATTTAGGTTTCTGTGATAACACCTGCTACTCATGGTCACCATGAGTTGACTACACCAACATTTGTTACTTTTGATGTTACAGTTTTATCTAATGTGCTTAAAATTTTGTTAAGGACATTACCACCTTTCTTTGGTTTTAGTGCCTTTCATTGTTGAGTACTTGGTAGTTCTATATAAAAACTTAATTAAATGTTAATTAAACATCAGAGATAAGACAAAACCTCAGAGATAAATACCTCTAATTTATAAGATGAATAACACTAATAGGTGAATTAATTCCTTAAGCATATTTGGTGAGAACATATTACAGAAAATAGACTATTCTAAATACCCACTTTAAGAAATAGGAGAACTAGGAATTAGCATCAAAAGAGATGACAAAAAAGGCTAAAGAAAGAAGGAGTAAAAGCAAGATAGTACATGACGCCATATACTCAGGGGATATATACTCAGGTAAGTGATAATGATTACACCTTGGATTAGATCCTTACTTTTGATTCTGCAATTCAATCCAGCATAATTGGCATGAAATTTCATTCTGGTCTTTATTAGGGCATTTTTTCTATCAAAGTCTTGGAAGTAGGGGGCATTGTCTGATGTAAAGAACTGGTAAACTCTTCTAGGATTGTTGAAGTCCAGTCCTGCATTTGGCGGTGCTTGAAGTCCAAATGCTCTCTGCTTTGATGTTGCCCAAGTGTTAAGAGGGTGTTTGCCATGTTTACGAGCACTAGTTCCTCCATCTATGCGCTCTGTGTGAAACCTGCTAAATCATCGGTCTGATATAGATGGGAGCAAGGCTCAATTTCTTAGTAATTTTGAGACCAAATGGTACTGTACTTTCCCACACTGAGAATCTACCTAAATACCGACTGTTTCTGTCTTTGTTCTTAGTCTCTCCTCCTGACTCTCTTTTTGTTCCATGGCACCTAACTTCTCAAAGAGTTTAGGATTTACAGAAAAGAGGAAGAGTGTCTGAATCAGATACCTTTTTATATTGTTGTTTTCTAATCTCAGGAGAAAAATTATAAGGCACAAAGAATACCATCTCGAAGAATTATACTGACACTGATGGTAGTCCTAAAGCTATGAAGTTGATATTTATCTGGGTTTAATTCCAAAGATCCCAAAATTCATTGAATGTATTTGGAAAGAAAATGTTAGTGTTTGTATTTTCCACTTTGCATAATGGCCATTAAACTTTTAATTTTTGCATTTTTCATGTATGTATGTCATATTAATATAATAATACAAATATGAATAAATAAAATTTACTAATAAATACGTCTGTTGAGAATAAGAGCTTGAAACATTTTATCAGTGACAGTGCATGATTAAAAACATGAGGATGACCAATTTAAAGAACATAATATATTACAGTGTAACAATTATTATCTCCTTGAATGTACAAAGCAATGTGCTAAATATTTGGGGATGGAAGACAGTAATTCAGATTTTTCTCTATGTAGTTTGCTATTTAACAGGGACATTATAAAATAAAACTTATATCCATGTCATAGAATAGTCCTGTAAAAAGGGATGTTACAATAAGAATCCTACTAGAAGCTTTCAGTATAGGAAAAGTATTGCCTAGCTCTCCGTGTGTGAGGTAGGGACAACAGAAAAAACATAGATCAGGAAAATACTACAGAAGGGTTACTTTGAACTTGGATCTTAAAAGTAGCATAGGCATTACCTATGCAAATAAGGGGAAGAAGATAGTTCAGGTTAACCATCTTGAAACCTGAAGGATTAGACCCTTGAAACCTGAAGGACTAGGCCCCTGATGGTACATGAATGTGCAAGAAAGAATTTCAGTGAGGCATAGTGGCACAGGCCTATAATCCCAGCACTCTGGGAGGCTGAGGTAGGATAATCACAAGTTCATTTCCACCTTGGACATCTTAACAGGGCATTGTCTCATATTCAAATAAACAAACAAACAAATTTAGTTGGGATATAGTTCAGTGAAGGCCTTAGGCTCTATCTGCAGTAACATCACCCCCAAAATCAGGTTTATAACCTTCATTGTATTCCTTTTAAAGACAGTTCTGCATTTCTAAAAACAGACAAGTAAACAAACATCCTCAGGAACATACAAAGTAGCTACTCCAAAATTCATGTTTTTGTTCTTTTGTCTCTCCCTGTATAACACTGCCCTCTGTAGGTGGGGTAGGAATTAATTGAATACACATGAGAAATAATAAAGGTCCAAACCAGTAATTTTTAACATTTAAAAGAAGGTTAGAAGATGAACAGAATAATAATTAAAATAATACAAAGCACATTAGAACCTTATTAAATACAGAAAAATAATGTTGATTGCTTATTTTGTTCAAGAGCTCAGTAATTTGGGAGTTGTAACTTCAAATAATTAAATTATTTATTATGCTTATTAAAAATGTACAAATGAGATTCCAATATTTATGGCTGTATTTTTTTTTCTTCAAGTTAAGAAAAGAAATATTTATAAAGTCTATGGTGGTTTCTTTAAACTCATTGCACTCTTGTAAATTTCAAGTGACAAATTTGTTTGTTCTGCCATTAATAGTTTTGGAACAACTCCTATGTATGTGGAAGCTCATGCAAAAGCCACACATTCTTTGTTAAATTAAACAGTCCTATGGATTGTGTGTGCTCTTGGCATAGTATGGCTAAATATTCAGACACATGCCTCTATAGTACTGCATGTTCTGCCAAATGGAGGGAAAACAAAAGAAAGAAAATCACATACTCTGGTAAACACTGACTTTGTAGGATACAGCATAAGCTGCTTTGGAAAAACTTGTAGACCATGATTCAAAGAATACATTTAAATTCTTCCCCTTAGGAATATGAATCTAATTTGCTTTTCATGAAAACATGTATTTAGTAGTGGGGAGCTTTTCATTGGCTAAGATATTTTGGCATATTTATGGTGTAAAGGTGATTGGAATAATGTTTGCATTCATTTTGCACTAATATTTGAAATAAATAGATGATATAAACTTTGTAACATAAAATCATTGCCAGTCAGGATACACTCCTTTAAAGAAACATAATTCAGTATATGAAAATTCAAAGTGACTAACCTATAAATATGGAGGAATTATTCATGTTACCAAAGGATCCTTCTTTGACCAAATATTTATCACAGGATATCTTTAAATAGTTTCCTTTCAGAACATTTAAAAGTACTGTTTTAAAATTTTTGATGTTAAACTGATCTCAAAGGAGCATATCTATTATGTAAGGCATGAATCTTAATAGATTTCAGGAATTCTTAATGACCTTGATTTATGCTGAAATGATACACCACTCGAAGCCAAGGCAGAAACCGAAAGCCTAATGGGAAGCCCAGTGTGATGTTTCGTCAAACAAGCTCTCTACTGATGAAAGACCATACGAGAATTACCTTTTTTCTACATTCTGATCTTTCTAAAAAGGTGCTCTATTATGGTTTCCATTGTATATTTTAAAATAGGTGACCACTTTTCTGGGTCTATTTGAAACTCATCTATCTCTCAGTAAGAATGAATGTTTTCCTCTCCTTTCTCCCCAAATGCTTCCTGTAGAATTGCAGTTAACTCTGTCTTTTGGCCAGACCTACTCAGCCTCCTGTAAGCCCTTTCACAAGCTGTACCATACACCAACATGTGCCATCAAATGAGCAGTTCAGATGGGTGGTAGAGATCATCCTGGCTACTGCTAGCTCACCTTTCCTCTCTCATTGGTTTTGGAAAAACTAGCAGCAGTTATCACTTATTCATTTCTCAGTCATTGTTCTGCTCTCATACAACTAGTATCTAAGCCATATTATCTTTAGTTTACTCTCTAGCTACACTTCTCCATTTATATATGTTCAGAAGCTTCCCATGATGTTTGCTATTTGTTATGGACATTTTCATGTGCAGAGAGAAACAACCCAGAGACTAGGTCACAATGAGTAAATGGTTCAAGCAGACTTATCATAAAATCCTTTGAATCCTTTAAGTGTGTGAGATAGTTTTATATTAGCCCCTCCAAAAAACTCCACAAAAAACAAAACAAAGAAAACCAACTATTGTAAAGTGCTGGAGATATAGCTCAGCAGTGCAAGGTCCTGAGTTCGATTGCCCCTCCAAAAATTGAGGAAGACCTAAACTACAGAACAGAAATGGTCGCTTATGTTCCTATCTCTCCTTTCTTGGCTATCTGCTACCATGTGCATCTTCTTATTTGCACAGACACAGTTTAATGTCTCCCATTTACCTTGTCCAATGTGTTCCAGAAAATGAATTTCTTCTATTTAAATTTTCTCTATAATGTTATCTCTGTTTTTGTGTCAGTGTGATTTGTTTTATACAATATATATTGTGATGCTTTTGCTTCCTACTCTTTTTAAACTATGGCACCTGCATATCTTCAGCTCATAACTATATGTTTTAATAATTGTTTTTGCCAGTTCAAAGGACAGTATCCCACAGAAAATTTTTTTTTGTGAAATTCTGAGCAAAATTGTAAGGCAGAGTAGAATTAGGCTAATGATGAATCACCTTTAGAAACAGGATTTAGGAATTCACAATACTCTTATCTAGAGAATACAGTCATGCCTGCTGGTAACTATGCTGGCTCCAAAGCCTCATTTCTTCTTATACATTCTATTCTATAGCTGGTAAGAAAAGTTCTTCATTTCTTGATTAAATTACACTAGACTCTTAGAACACATGCTTCTCTATATGCTATTCCTTACATTTGAAATTTTTTTCGGCTCTTTTAACCAGGAAATTTCCCATGCATATGCCAGAAATCAAATGTCATCTCTTTAGTGGTGCCTGCCTCCAATTTCTCCTGGGAACAATTGCACTTACTCCTTTGTGCTGTGGTGTTAATACTTGTATTTTTTCACACCCTTTAAAATGGTTCTCTGGGCCAGGGATATAGCTCAGTGGCACAGGGTCTGCCTGGCAAGTGCAAAGTCCTGAGTTTGATTCCTGGTACCAAAAATAAATGAATAAAATGGATCTCTGGAGCCTAACCCCATTTCTGGCATATAACAAGAGTTCAATAAATGCTTTCATAATGAACTAGTAAGAACACTGGAGGAGTATTACATTAACTAATGTTCCCTCTAAGGTTAAGTCATTTGTTTATTATATGCATAGAAAAATGAAGGAAGTATATGTTTTTGACAAAATACCTGACTTCTCAAAATATGAAAAATACCTTTTTAAGGGACTCACGAACTTAGGTCATGTTTTCCCAGGTTTAATTTTTAATTTCATATTAATACCCATAGCAAGGTGTTAACAGGAAATTTTAACACCCTGGCCATGTTAAAATCAGCACAAAAATACAGAATAGGAGAAACATGGAACATTTCACTTAAGCTTTCTGACTACATTATGATTATTAAGAGAACAAAGAAATGTCTTCCCTTAGGAGAAAGACCAAGCAGCATACAGTGATACATGTCTATACTTTAGAGAACTTTATCTGCTAAAAATATTTTAGTGGCCCAGGTATCAAGAAAAATCTAGTCAAAGTGGTTAGCTACTGCAGCAAGTGAACTAGCTCACACTCTTCTTTGCACTGACAGGCTACACACTTCAAACATCACTGCTAACATTTCAGCCAATATATTAGATGTTCCTGAGGCAATTTCCCTGCCTCGGTTACTCTTTCACTGAGTCATACACAGGTTGGGAACTTGTTTCATTAATATTTCACACAGGTGTCTATATGAAGATCGGTTCTTAAGATCTCTGGTATTTAGTATTTGCAGAAGTAGAATAATGCACTTTTTAAAGGAATAAGGTACATGCTTTCACTTAATCCACCTCCAGACATCCCCTCCTGACTTAGAGAAGATAGATTTCACTATCTCTGGAAGAAACATTGCAGAATTTTCAAAAAGGAACCACTGACTTTTAAAATAAAAATGATTATCTCCTTATAATTTCATATTGGGATTTATATTAAAAATGAATTAGCATGCATTTGAATTAGAATTTAAGAGAATATTTTCCCTGTTTGGGAGGTTTTTAAAAAAGTTTTTGGAACTATCTATTTTAACCAGAGTATTTATTACTACTGAATCAAGTCCACTTATACCTGTTTTCTTGAGTCAAACAACTGAGTCAGATCCTATATTGTCTTGTATAGGTATTGAAACCAGCTACAATTTGCTCTTCTAGGTCTAACTGCTACTTCTCATTTTGTTAAATATTTAAATATATTTCCTAAAGTATTGTGCTTGAATAGGCAGCCCTTAGTCTATATTTCAGGATAAGCTTTTAAGCAATATATTAATTAATTTTTCATAAAAATATTGTTTAAAAATATTTTTTCAGGTGGGCTGTGTAATTCTTTTGCTCTTATGTCAGGTGCCAAAATATTTCAAAAAGGAAGCTTACTTCTGCCATGTGTGATTTCTAATGTGTGATTTCTTTGGATGTCATTTTGCATTGCATGTGAGACAGCTATTTTTTATTTCTTGATGTCTGTTGCACCCGAAGGAAATCTGTATTTTGCTTTCTGTAAGAAAAGAGCAACTGGGTGGCACTGGAAAAACTTCCACCCACTAACATGGAAAAATATTCAATCTGTCCTATTACACTGAAGTGGGAGACTTTAAAGGGCAGCATACCCAGTTAAGGAAGATATATTTCCATCTGTGATCAATAGCATGTGAAGAACAGCTCTGAGCTGTATCCTGTGCAAAATTATGTTGGTAATTCCTGGACCATGAACATTCTACAAGTTTCTAAGGTTGAGCAACCATAGGGAGTCACTCCTGATTCCAACAGGGAAAACATTCTCTCTGTGAAGTCTATGGTATGCAACTGTTCACCATTCCCCACTGCAGGATAAATTTCCAAGGCTGTATGCTCTATATAATAGACTATGTAATAAGTAAGAGATAAATAGGTCCCAGAAAGCTTTAGAGTAGTATTTGGCTAACATGCCAAATGTTTTCTCATTCCCTTTTGTTCTTCTATTCCTCCATACAAAGAAATAATGTGGTTTTCTGCTTTGTTTGGGGAAGTTGCATATGGTATCTGTGAAAAAGCCATAGCATCTTTGTTGTTGTTTTTAATTGGAATATACTTAGTTTATTTACTTTATTCTGTACCAGGTATCATACCACGTTCTGCTCTCTTTTTTTTCTTTTGGACACTTAATGATATACAATAACCAAAGTGCAGTGAAACACTAATATTGAGATTTTCTTTGTAGAGATGTACCTCTACCTATTAATAAAAAGTACTTATACATTCTGAGGCTTCTTTTTGGTGTCTTCCATCTATTTTCTTTCCTTCATCCCTCCCTCCTTCCTTCTTTCCCTTTTTATTCCTGATGAAAAGAGCAGAAATAGCCATTGAATATTTTTACTCATTTGAAAATAATTTCTGTAATGTACAAATTAATTAGGTCAGTGTCTTAGTTACTTTTTTTTTTTACTGCTGGGACAAAATACCCAATGCCCAAAATTAAGAAAGGAAAGGTTTATTTAGATCACAGTTTGTGGAGGTTTCATTCTACAATCAGCTGGCTCCAAGGCCGGGTGGAGTGGTGAGGGGCAACAGTTCAAGGTGGCAGGAGACAGCGAAAGCAACAAGAGCAAAGCTCTGGGGGGAGAGAAAGCCTCTTTCCTCCCTTATATTGTAAACAGCTTGCCCATTCTAGAGCACATGTAGCATTCACACCATTTCCAATACCCTCCTCTTCTACAGGCTGAGGATGTTTACAAGTAAGGACCCTGGTCCCCTGCTGAGTCCCTTAGTTAAGCTTCTAAACTTCTCAAACTGACACAGAGAATCAACCATTGCAACATCCTAGGGCATGTCCTCTAGGATATAGAACTGCTGAGTCATTTAGTTAAGATTCTAAACTTCTGAAGTTGACACAATGTATCAACCGTTACAATCAGAGACTAATGTGTACATAATTTAATCTAGAATTCTTCCCTTGATGTGAGAAAAAGCAAAACGAAGCAGAGAAGAAAGAAAAAAAATATTTTGACACTTCAGGGCTGTATTTTTGTTGTCGTTGTTGTTAAGGAGTTTTCTTTTACAGGTTACTTCTTGGGTGCCAAAAGCAGTGTTTCTCCCCTAAACAAATGGACTAGTTGGTCTTGAAATTATTTTTTCCTCAAGAAGTGGGAAATTATGGTTGGTTGCTACTCTACTCTTATTTTTTGTTTTGTTTTGTGTTTTTGAGACAAAGTTTTGCTTTGTGGCTCAGGCTGGTCTCAAACTCACTATGTAGCGCAAGCTGGCCTTGAACTCACAACAATCATCCTACGTCAGCCTCCCAAGTACTAGGATGAGCGGAAGGGATTACAACCAGGCCCAGCTATTAGTATACTTTTTACAATAAATTTAAGCAATTATTTTGAAACTCATCTTTAAGAAAGGGAGGCATTATCAGTCTTTACCATGGACAATAATTAATTGGAAAGGTGTGTTTGATTTATACTCATTTTGCAGAACTTATTTACTGGAAAAAGTGTGAGACCCACCTGTATTTACCAAGTGAAATAGCTACTTTTTCTAATGAAGTTGCAAATGTTGTTCTGTTACGAAAGAGAACAGTGGACTAAGTAATCCTTAATCCATTCTCTCCAAACTTATTTGTATATTTTATTACTGCTAGAAGATCCCTGAGAAAATGTTAAACTACTATATTTCTCCCTTTCATGCCTGAAACACTGTCTTCACATTTCTACTTGGTAATTAAAACAAAGGTATTCTTTTCCTTTCTGGTGAGAATGTCAATAGTTTATCTAGTCAGAAAGATGCTAATATTTGAGGATACTTTTCTTGTTCTTCTATGAATCAAGAATTAGCCAGATGAGATTAACTGATGTGTTGATTGTTCAGGCCTCTAAGCCTCTCTTCCTTCTTCTCCTTACCTTTTAGTTATTTCGTTACTTAATACCAGGCTTGTCAAAACAGGGAGAGGAGGTGAAATTCAGTATCTTCTGGTGTTTTCAAAAACTGCTTAAAAGTTTTAAGTGTGGGAGTAAAGGAGGTTAGGAATAGAAGAAAACTATCAGCAGAAGTGGAATTTCATTTTATATTACATCAGCGGAAATGGAATTTTATTTTTTATTATTCAGGGATTTTCATCTTCTCCAGTGCAAAAGATGAATGTAGTGTTACATTTACTTTTAAAAGCAATATTTTTTATGAGGACAGCATACATTAATTTATTTATTGAAGCTAACTCACACAATACCACACAGAGGGCAGAATATAAAGCACAGAAACTTCTAAGTGCTCAAAACAATTATGCTGTTCGCACAGTGAGTCTCATATGAATAGTAATAGAAACTTGACCCAAGAACTCCTCTATTCTTTGGATGTCATTTTACTTTGGGAAAATAGCATTGTTTAAAATCAGGTCCTCCACTGATATCCAATGCTGTTCTGCTTCTGCACACTGATCAGCACGCTCAGTCTTCCGCTTGCCTTGCTGCCTACCATCTACTGCAGTTCTGGAAAAGTCGACCTCCCTTGGGAAGGTGCTTTTGTCAATATTCAACCTCAGTTGGGAAAATAAGGCTGTGCTCTTCAGTACTATTCTATCCCAAACGTTGATATAAGCATTTTCCCTAATTCTTCAAAGCACAGATGAGACCAGATTGTAACATTTAACAAATCATTCCTTAAGACGTGAGGATAACAGAAGGATACCTAATATAGGGAAACTTCAAACTGGAGTTCAGTACTAGGTATGATTCCTTAAACTATGCATTCATTGTAAAGACCAGCATTTCTTTCATCTCCATCTGGGAGGACTTCTGTAACTCTGTACATTGAATACTTCCTGCCAGCCAGCCATTATGTACATATCTGAAGCCCTTAGAGGAGGAGATTTCTTTTTCACTGGCCCAGACTAAGATGTCGTACTCAGTGAGGCTGAATCTTTTCCATTTGAGGGCTATCTGTTTGTTATCCATCCTCGTCTTAGTTACTTTTCTCTCGTTGCTGGGACAAAATACCCAACACCCAAAATGAAGAAAGGAAAGGTTTATTTAGCTTACAGTTTGTGGAAGTTTCAGCCCATACCTGGCTGGCTCAGAGCCAGAGTGGCACAGGGCAGCAGAGCACAGCAAAAACAACCAGCGAAAGGGAGGAATGGCCCCAAAGCAGCCTCTTTTTCTCCTTTACCTTGTAAACAGCCTACCCAATCCAGAAGGTAGCTCTCACACAGTCTCCATGCCCCATGCCCTCCTCTTTCACAGCCTCAGGATGTGTACAAAGTAAGCACCTTGGCTTCTTGCTGAGTCACTCTGCCAAACCTCTGGACTTCCCAAGTTGACACAATGTATAAACAATAACAATCCTGTTTAGGGAAATTGCCTTTGTTTTTCACCTCCAAAAGTGCATTCACATTAGAATGCATAATCTGACATTACTTTATTGCCAAAGCTCTGCTATTCTGCTTGATATAAAACCTCATAGGGCTATAAACTTAATTATCATCATATGAAGAACTAGTTCTTCCTGTAGATTGTCCTATTACTTAAGGGAAATACACAATTTTGTAATCTTCAGGGACATAATTCTCCATCTCCTGATATCAATGGCTTGCACAAGAACAGACACATGCATGCCAATAGCATAATTTACAAAACTATTGCAAAAATTTATTCCAACTATTTCTTAATAGGATATACTGATTATATCCCACAACAAAGCCACCACTTGATATCACACAGAGGAGTTTATCTTCTTGGGGCTTATTAAATGCTATAATCTCAGAAAAGTGACTTGTTTTGTGTTTCTATAACTAGAAAAACCCACAATGGTTTTTTAAAAATTTTTGTTTCTATTGGTAAATATTTGCAGTACATAATGACTACATTTCTCATGGGGAGTTGAAACATGCACATAATATATCTTCATTCTTCTTCTCCTTCCTCTCCTCTTCCTTCCCCTCACTCCCTCTCTTGGTACCCTTCTCTTTTAGTAGAGGTTTTTTGGCTTTTTTTTGTACTGGGAATCAAACTCAGGATCTTGCACATGCCAGGCAGGTGCTTGTGCCACTGAGCCATATCCTTGACAGCCCTTCCCATTTATAAAAGATCTATCTCTCTATTTCCTACTATGTCTCGTTTATTTTGCTCTTTACTTACAGTTTGCATTTCTCAGGTAAAAGAAACTATGCTATCTTTGAATGTGTATGTTTCAAAATCAAAGTAAGTGTTTCAAATCAAAGCTTCCTCTTTCTGAGAATGGAGCTACTGGGAGTCATTGAAAAAGTAGTACTTCCTAGCTTTACACGTCCTCTCAAAATTCAAAGGCCTTTGTTGTTATTTCAGTCAGAGCTCAAAAATTTGTGTTCATTTTTGTTACCTCTCATGTGTACACCAAAGCACCTTAGTTTTAAGCTGATTACAGTAGACAACCTGACGTACCCTTCCTATGCATAATGCCTGGGCGTTTTTTTTCAGTCACTGTAGAACTGCAAATTGAAAATACTGTATTGCAAGAATTTTGCTTTTGAGGTTTGTTCCTATTCAGTTATAGGCTATGTTATCGATGCTGTTAATAATACTTTATTTTTTTCTCTTTACTAAGCTGCCTTAAGCAATATCTTCATATTTTTCTTTATTTGTTTACAAAGTATCAATTTCATTTAATTTTTACCTTGTTTTTCTCCCTCCTCTCCAAATATTGTATCTCCTCTTTCTGTAACACTTAGTAGCAAATCTCTGTAATTCCACAGTGCCTTTCATAGTGGTGGAGTATAATGCCATTCTGTCTTATTTGATTCTAATTAATATGCTTCTAGAAGTCTCTGGGTGACCTGACTTTTTGAGGAACTCGACTAATTGGAAGAACCATCATAAATTACATACACTTACATCATTCACTAATATAATGCAAGGGAAACATAAATTATACCTTCCCAAATCATAGTACCTAGGGTTATGAGTAAAGACTTGATTACATTTGATGTTTTCACTTTCTTCTTCAAATGATTAAATAGAAATGAAAAGACTTGGATTTTTTTCATTTTTGTAAAATAAAGATTATTCAAAGACATGCCTAAAATTTGTAGAAAACTAGAAAAGTAAGTTCTTCAATGTGTACATTGGCTTGTATTGTGGATTGATTTGTTTCCCAACAGATTATGATGTTGTTAGTCTCTCAGGATATGATCTTATTTAGAAATACAGTAATTGTAAATGCAATTAGATGAAAGGAGGTCAAACTGGAGAAGGCTGTGTGCACAAATAAAACTATTTATTTATTTATTTATTTATTTATTTTTGGCGGTAATGGGGATCGAACTCAGGACCCTGCGCTTGCTAGGCAAGCGCTTATTCCACTGGGCTATATCCCCAGCCCTAAAACTTTTTAAAATGGGAAATTTGAGCAGAGGCATGAGCACAAGGAGAACGCCTTGTGAACTAAGAGCAGAGATAGGGCTGATACTTCCACTAGCCAAGGGGAGAAAAAGAGAAGCTGAGATAGACGCATGAAGCAGTTTCTTTCTCAGATCCCTCAGGAGCCAATCCTGCTCATACCTTGATCATGGATTTCTAGCATCCAGAATTTTTGCCACAGGAAATTTATGTGGTTTAAGTGACTCAGTGTGAGATATTTTGTTTCTATAGCCTGAAAATATGGTGGTCTTTGGTTACTGGTAGAGGAGGTGAACTGTGTGACTAACAGACTTGCTCCTATTAAAGAAAAGAATTTCCTCATGGTTCTCGGAAATGTCCTTAGGCCTTGTAAACTACTTTGATTATTCCAGTCCATTCTCTGTTACTTTTATGAGTTTTACAAATAAAAGCATTTCATTTTAGGAAGAAAGCCTGTTTATAAGGCTTCAGGTCCTGTGACTAAACACATACACCTTGGGTCAATATATAAGAAAAAAGATCTGTGTTAATTTGGATAAACTGTGCACTGGCTTCATCAGAGAAACTTAAGAGCATGTCCTATACAGTAATAGCGGGCATGAGTACATGAAAATAGTTATAAAGTGCTGAGATGTGAAAAGCGAGACAATAGTGAGCAAGAAAGATCTTGCTACACCAGCCCCAAAGGAGGATATGGTCAGGATCCTGGATTTAGACTGCTGGATGTCAGGTAGATCCATGGTAAAGACTCTCCAGGGCAGCTAGGATCATGGAAGGAGACCCTTCCCAGTGGCAGCAGCTGTTGCTGGAGGTGTGATTTGGGAAAGAGAGAAAAGGTAAGCTGCTTTTATCTTCTTGGCTTCTTTTCTCTTTGACCTTCCTGTTTCTGATCATGTTCGCCTATATGCTGGACGTGGCCCTATCCAGTTGGTTTGTAGTATGGGAAATGTAATTTGCAGTGGAAGCATGGAAAATATATTTCTGTCAAAACCAAAAATAACTGTCATATTTTGTACAGAGTAATTTTGCAGACTTGATGGAATTATCAATTTTTTAAAAATAGTCGCCTGATTTTGCTCAAAAGTGGACTGATATTTATTGAGTGTTTACTATCAGGCACCATTTGATGTTTAATATTTGAGTAAATTATCTCATTTATTCTATATAACAAACCCATGGTACAATTACTATTATACATATTTGTTATGGTGTGTGTATAGATGTCTCCTCAAGGCCTCAAATGGTCATAGGTGGAGCCTTTTTATTTGAAGGGTGTGGTGCTAGGATTACTAAATCTGTAATCCCACTCAGCGGCGTGGCTCTGCCCTAATCCTTGTAGCATAGATAGAATCTAAAAGTATCCGCTAATGTCCCTTACTTGCTTGCTTTTCTACCATCTGCCCACCATGAACTGTTCTTCCTCTGCAGTTCTTATCTGTCATGCCACCCTCACTTGGGGCCAGCTGATTATGAAATGAAACCTCTACAAATTGTGATCTAAATAAATCTTTCGTCCCTTAACTTGTGGGTACTGGGTATTTTGTCTAACAAAAGTAACTAAAATAATATCTAATAGATAAGAAGACTAACACAAAAAATATACAAGCATTTTCTCTATGATTATATTTCTAGCAGCCAGTAGAATCAGGATTTAAAACATGTTTTGGTCCGACTCTAAATCAAAGCCCATTACACACACCACCACTATCATCTTATGTCATTAGACTGCGTTCCACATATGGGAGAGAAAGTTAAAATTTGTTAGTAGACAAAAGGGGCAAGCATTTACCTTTCAAAAAGTTGCAGCCTGCAGAGGTTCACAAAAATATTTCAAAGAGTGGAAAGGCAAATTTATGGAACTGGAAGGGAAGCCAGATATCAAAGTAATGGAGAAGGAGACTCAGCATGAATGGACATGTTTACTCTTAGTTAATAGATTTTCTTGTTTAAGACAGTTTTAGGCTCACAGGCAAACTGAATGGAGAGTACACATGATTCCCACATGGCCCCATCACCACCTGTGCACAAACTTTCCCACCATCAACATTCTCCTGCAGAGTGGTACATTTGTCAAAATCGATGAACACTGACATACCATTACTGTCTACAACCTATATATTACAGTAGTATTCCCCCTGGTGTGGGACACATTCTAACAAATGTATAATGACATGTGCCCACCACTTTAGTACTATATAGAATAATTTGCTGGCATAAAATTCCTTCATGTTAAGCCTATTTATCCCCCAGGCTTCTTGATCTCTGGTAACCACTAATATTTTCACAATCTCCATAGATTTGCATTTTCTAGAATATTATATACTGGAAAACACACTGTGTAGCAATTATAGGTTGCCTACTGTCAGTTCTTTTACTTAGTTTTCTCCATTTGTAATGGCTTGATATCTTTCTTGTTAGAAAAAATTTTATTCTAGTTTCTGGATATATCACAGTTCGCTTAAGCACTCACCTACTAAAAACATCTTGATTGCTTTCATGTTTGGAAAGTATGAATAAGGTCTCTGAAAACATCCTATTCAACATTTTGTGTAGGCTTAAGTTTTCAGGTCCTTTGGGTAATAATGAGGAGAATGATAGCTGGAAGTTATGATGTGAATATAGGTTTGTAAGAAACCGTCAAAACTGTCTTTCAAAGTGTCTATGCTGTCTGACTTTTTCATCAAGATGAAATGAAACATCTTGCTCAATATCCTAGCCAGTATTTGATGTTGTCTGTGTTCTGGGGCTTGTCCATCTTAATAGCTGTGTAATAGTATGTGGTTGCTTTAATTTGTATTTTCCTAATGACACAATATTGAACATCTTCTCATAAGTTTGTTTTACATCTTTCTCATCTCTTTTGTTAAAATGCCTGTTTAGTACTTTGTTTTAGTTTTGTTGCTGTTGACTTTTAAGAATTTCTTTTATATTTTTGACATTTCTTTAATAGATGTGTCTTTGTACATATTCTCTCCCTGCATTTGCATTCCCTGGATAGTCTTTATAGAGCAGATGTTCCAAATTTTAATGAAGTCCAGCTTACTAATTCTTTCTTTCATGGATCATGTTTTTAGTATTATATCCAAATTATCATCACAATTCCACAGGTCACTGAAGCTTTTTTCTCAATATTATCATCTAGAGATTTTATATTTAAACTTGTGAACCTTTTAAAAAATTATGTTTTGAACTCAGAGCCTTGATCTGTGTTCATTTACCTATAAGAGATTCCATTTTATCCTTTTTTATAGCTGAGTAGCATTCCATTATATAAAAAAGTCACATCTTTTTTTATCCATTCCTCAGTTGATGGGCATTCAGGTTGTTTCCAAAATTTAGCTATGGCAAATTGTGCTGCTATAAACATGGGTGCACACACATTGCTGTGGTATATTTTTAATTCTTCTGGGAATATAACCAGAAGGGGAATAGCTGGGTCAAATGAGACCTGTAATCTTAGTTTTTAAAGAAATCTCCACACTGATTTCCACAGTGATTGCACCAGTCTATACTCCTATCAACAGTGGAGAAAGTTCCTTTTTCCCCATGGCCCCTTCAACATTTCTTATTGATTGATTTTTTGATGATATCCATTTTTTCTGGAGTGAGATATAATCTTATCATTGTTTTAATTCACATCCCTTGAATGACCAATGATGTTGAACATTTTTTCATGTATCAGTATTCTGTTTGTATTTCTCAATCTGAGAAGTGTGATTAATCTCAGATGCCCATTTTTGAAGTGGGTCTTTGAATTTGGGAGTTGTTTTTTTTTTCAGATCTTTATGTGTTCTAGATAGAAATCCTTTGTCTGGGGGACAATTGGCTATAATTTTTTCCAACTCTGTGGGTTGTATTTTCACTTCCTTCGTGATTTTTTTGTGCAGAAAGTGTTTAATAAGGTGAGATCCTATTTGTTGACTTTTTTTGTAGTATTTCTGATGTAGTCTGGGTTTTGTTCATGAAGTCTCTGGATATCCCTATGTTTTCAAGATTTCTGCCTATTTTCTCTTCCAGGAGATTTAGTGTTTCTGTTTTAATATTCAAATCTTTGATCCATTTTAACTTTAGTGCATGGTGATAGATATGGGTCTAGGTTTACTCTTTAGCATGTGGAAAGCCAGTTTTCACAGCACCATTTATTAAAGAGACTCTGTGTCTTCCAGTGAACATATTTGGCTCCTTTGTTGAAGATAAGGTGGTTTAGAGTGTTTGGAGTTACAGTTGCATCTTCTGTTGTGTTCCACTGATCCTCAGGCCTGTTTTTTTTTTTCTTTTTTTCTTTTTTGCTGGTATCATGTTGATTTTATCACAGCAGCTCTGTTTTTTTCTGGCTCCAAATGAATTTTAGGAATGTTTTCTCTGGTTCTGTGAGGTATGCTAATGGTACTTTGATTGGGATTTCATTAAATCTGTATAAAAATTTTGGCATTATGGCCATTTTTACTATGTTGGTTGTTTCTATCCATGAGTAAGGGATATCTATCCATTTTCTCGTATATTCTTCATTGCCTTTTCAGAGTACAGTAGTTTTCAATGTGTGTCTCCTTTTATTCTTTTATTAGACTGATTCCTAAGTATTTCCTTTTTTGAGATGCTATTGTAAGGGTATGGCTTCTCTAGTTTTTCTCTAAGTGAATTTGTTCCTTTTGTACAGGAAAGCTACTAATTTTTGTGTGTTGACTTTGTATTCAGTTAAACTACTAAATTTTGTTATTAAATCTACAAGTTGCTTGGTGAAACTTTTGGGGTCACTTATGTAGTGTTATGTCATCTGCAAATAATGATAATTTAAATTTTTGCTTGCCTATCCTTATTCCTTATATTTCTTTCTCTTGTCTAATTGCTCTGGCTAATATTTCCAGAACTATATTGAATAGGACAGGTGTTATTGGACATCCTTGTCTTGTTCCTTATTTTAGAATGAAAGCTTTCAGTTTTTGACCATTTAATATATTAGCTGTTGGTTTGTCATAGATGGCTTTTATAAGATTGAGGTAATACAACCTATTCCATTTCTCTGTAGGGTTTTTATTATGAATGCATGTTGCACTTTGTCAAATGCTTTTCCTGCATCTATTGAGATGATGATGTGATTCTTGCCCTTGGTTCTGTTAATGTCGTGTATTACATTTATTGACTTCTGTATGTTTAACCAGCTTTACATTTCTGGGATGACTCCAACTTGGTCATGGTGTGCAATCTTCTTGATGATTTGCTGCATTCTGTTTGCCAGTATCTTATTAAGGATTTTTGCAGCTATATTCATTAGGGAGATTGGCCTATAATTCTCTTTTCTGGTTGCACTCTTCCTTGATTTTGGAATCAGGGTAATACTTGCTACCAGAAATGGTTTCAGAAGTATTGCTTCCTTTTCAATTTCTTTAAAGAGATCAGCGTTAAGTGGCATTAGTTCTTCTCTAAATTTCTTGTAGAAATCCACACCGAATTCCTCAGGGCCTGAGCTTTTCTTTGCCGGTAAATTTTTAGCTACATTTTTAATTCATTGCTGATATTGGATTATTTAGAATTTTTAAAACTGCTTCATCTAGTTTTGACAATTTGATTGTATCGAGATAGCTGTCCATTTCTCTTATATTTTCCATCTTATTAGAATACAGGTTCTCCTCATAGTTATTGATGATCTGAATTTCTGTAGAATCTGTTGTGATTTCCCTCTTTTTATTCCTAATTGCTTGTATCTGTGTTTTTTCTTTCCGTTTTTGATAAGGTTGCTTAATGAATTATCAATTTTAATAATTCCTTCAAAGAACCAACTTTTAGATTCCTTGAATCTTTACATTGTTTTCTTAGTCTTGATTGCATTATTTTATGCTGTTATTTTTATGATTCCCTCCTACATATTGCCCTTGGGTTTGATTTGTTCTTCTAGAAGTTTGAAGTTCATTATTAGGTTGTTTATCTGAGCTCCTTCTGTTTTCCTTATGTGAGAGATTGTTGTAAATTTCCCTCTTAGGACTGCTCTCATTGAGGGCCATAAGTTTTAGTATATCATATCAGCATTATTATTATTTATAGATCTTATTTAATTTTTCCTTAATTTCTCTATGGGCCATTGGTTGTTCAGAAGTATGTTGTGTAATTTCCATGTGCTTTTTTTTTATAGTTTTTGTGATTTCTTCTGTCATTTCCAATTTCATTGTGTTATGATCAGATATTACTCATGGAACAGTTTTGAGCCCTCTACATTTACTTCAACATGTTTTGTGCACTAACATGTGGTGTATTCTGAAGATCATCCCATGTGCACCTAAGAATGTGCATTCTGATGTTTTGGGGTAGAATACTCAGTAGACATCTCTCACATCCATTTGTTCATGGGCTTCATTTAATTCTGATATTTGTTTTTTAATTTTTTATTCTAGTTGATCTATTTATTTGTGAGGATGGAATATTAAGATGCTCCACTACAACTGTGTTAGTCCTTACTTATTTTTTCACATCTATTAATATTTGTTCCATTTCTTTAGCTGCTTTTAATATTTGTTCATACATTGAAATTCTGAATGTTGATTATTATATGCCTTGGTGTGTATTCATTTTGCTCATGGCTATTTGGAGTTCTGTACACTTCATTTATTTGTATGTCAAATTCTTATCTATGTTTTCTGCCATTATTTTTGTGAGGAGGTTTTTAATGGTTTTTGCACTGTCTCCAGCTTTTTCACTGACTCCAATCAATCTTATGTTATTTCTCTTTGCTTCATCTGTAGTAATTGAATGGACTTTCATGGTCTTTTGCTATTTTTAAAATATGTTCTTTTTGCTTGTTGCTAGTCACATTCCTGTCTTCTAGGTCTCATATGCTATCCTTGTCTTCTTTCAATATACTGCACTTACTTTCATTAGAGCTTTTCATCTTCTGGATTTTTGTTTGGATCTGTTTCAAGGATTTCATTTCTTGTGCATGTATGGCATTCATAGCTTCCATCATTTTCCTGATCTCTATTTGTTTATCTGTCTGCTTTAACGTCTTATCTTGATAATGATTTCTTTTTGCACCTTAGTGATTACTTTTTCTATGGCTTCTTCCATTTGTTTTTTCTTTTTGGTTGTTGTCATTTCAAAGAGTACTGGTGGTTGGCTTCTGATTTCCTCTATTTCTTTGTGTTTTGGACTTGTCCTACATGGGCCAGGCATTTGGGGTTGCATTTTTCTTTTTCCTCTTGTAGTTTCTTATATTTTATTTTATTTTGTTTTCTATGTTGATGCTTGTGGATTTCTTACATTAGACAGTTTTCTTCCTGGTATTTAGGCTTACCTAGGAGATGTCTGTTCTTCAGGTTGTCTTCTAGATATAGGTTGTTCTTAGTCTTTATGTCTATCTCATGAACCTACCTTCCCAATATGTTAAAAATATGGAGTTGCTATCAATTTGAGTCAAAGTCTGTTCCTTTGAATTGGTCTGTGGTGATGGTTATGACTCCTTGTAAGCACAGTGTTGTCATACAGGGGGGTCAGTGTTATTTTAATTTGCATTTGTCTAATGTCCAGCAAGAGTGAGCATTGCTTCATGTACTTATGGACCATTTGTACTTCTTCTGTTGCTATTTTATGATTGGGTCTTTAAATATCGGGATCCACTTTTTTGAGTTCTTTGTATATTCTACATATTAGATCTCTTTCTGAGGTACAGCTGGAAAATCCATCCTCTATATTTTGTAAGTTGTCTTTTCATTCTGTTGGTAGTTTCTCATGCTGTGCAGAAACTTTTAAATATGATACAGTTGCATTTGTTGATTTTTAGTACTACTTTCTGTGCAGTGTTCTGTTCAGAAAGTCCTTACCTAAACTTGTGATATCATGAGGTTTACCTGTTTTCTTTTTCATCAGCTTGTCTCTGTTTTAACACTTAGTTCTTTGATCAATTTTTATCAGGTTAGCACACAGTGAAAAATATGGGTCTAGATTCAGTTCACATGTTTATAGTCAGTTCTCCCAGTACCATTTATTAAAGAGGGTATCTTTCCTCCAGGTATTTCTGCCTATTCCCCATCTAGATATCTATCTGAAAGAGTTAAATACACACTCATATGACAGTTGTAGATGCATACTGATATTTAAAGCAGCACAATTCATAATACACAAATCTTTGAAGTGGCCTTATGTTAATCAACATGTGGTTTTTATATACAATGGAGTACTACTTTGTCATAAAGAAAGATATACTCCATTCATTTGTAGGAAAATGGAAGTACCTTGAGACTATGGTGCTAAGTGAATAAAACCAACACACAGATGTAACTATCATATGGTTTCTCTTATATGAGAAACCCAAAGTTAAATAAAGAGCAAAACCAAAGGTAGATAAGAGTAAATAGGGAGATAAATCTTTCTCAAAGGGGATGGAGATCAAGAGATGGAGGGAGAAGAGAAAGAGAGGTGGAAAGGGAACGAGAAAGGAATTAGGATGTGTTATGTACATGTATCAATTCCACACAAGGAAATTAAACATATGTGTTGCAAACATGTACAAAATATAAAGTACAGATGGGGGATCACAATAGATGGAGATGGAGAAAGAAGAAGGTCAAGCGGACTTTAAAAAGGAATTGAGATGTATTATATACATGTACCAATTCTCCACAAGGAATGTAAACATTGTGTGCTATAAGGATGTACTAATTAAAAAGAATGCGTTAAGTTACCATTCTCTTCTATTAAAATTTTAAAAGGTAAAATATAAGAGAAATATCCATGTAAAATTTCAGATATCTAGATTCTTGAACAATTTTGAGTTTGTTTTTGGGGAATCATATTTGGGACATTAAAATTTTGGGTAAATATTCATTTTATATCATTACTAAAGACACAAGCTAACCTCAAAGTACATATTCCATAAATACTGTATATTTCCAGGTTTTAGGTTTTAGTATTTTAAACCTGGAAAGCTTAAAATTTAAAAAAAATTTCTTTATAATTCATATAGCAAGTCTGGTATTTACATTATAGAAAATGGATTTAGAGGAAAAATGAGTTACGATTAGAAAATTTCTCCCAAAATGCCATGCTGTACTTAGGAAAACACCTTGCATTTGAGGAAATCTTTCCCTGCTGTGTGTCTGGCCTTTGATTATGCCCGGTATCCCAGCAGTATCCCTGGCCTGGGACCAATTTGTGTGACTGTAGTTTTCTGTATCCCATTTACAAAAATAAGAGAGAAGAAGGCATGTAGAAGAGAAGAGAAAAATTCATAAAAACTATTAAGTACATGTCAGAGTTCTGGATAGTTAATGATATCTCACTCCATTTCTCTTAATATCAACCACAAATAGTTATGATGAACGGCTTTTCCTAACTAGTTCTGCTATCTTCAAATCTAGTGGTCATTTAGCAAGTGAATTGGTTGCAAGAGCTGAATGTGTTGCCTTGTATTGTTTGAGGCTGTTTCTGTAGTCAGTCAAGATACCTGTTTGTGAAAAAAGAAAGAACAAAATAACTTTAATGTGGCTGAAACTGAAACTTTCTCTGGATAGGATGCCCATCACTTGTACAGCACTCTAGATATGTATGTTTAACATGTGGAAGGTGCTAAAATTTTGAAAATATAAGTAGTATGCATGATCTTCTATGAATAAAAGTTAGAAACATTTCTCAGAGAAATTTTTAAAAATAAATTGACTGATAAACTCAAATACATTGAAGAAGATAGATAAAAAAACCTCTTATAATGTGTGTACCTTGATAAAGGCTCATCAAAAAGAGAATTAAACTGATGTTTTAAAATCTAGTTTTAATGTAATGAAATACCAGTGCATCTCATACCTAGACTGACCCACTGTAAAGTACCTGCACAGTTTATCCCATCTCTCTAAGTAGAAACACATTTGTCTTCTGAAAAATCATGTGTAATATGTTACAACCATCATAATATCTTTTTCCTAAAATTTCAGTTTGCCTCTGATGAAAACAGGGACATCTTCCAAAAGACAGCACCACCATCATTCTCAAGGACATTGCCAGTACTTAGATATGATATTACCACATGCTTCACACTACATACTAAATTCCTATGTTTTCCCAAAATATTTTAAGAGAGAATTTAGTCACGACTAACACACTGTAATTGTTTGGTATGTGTCTCTGTAACATATTTAGAGCAATTCTATTTCTACCAGCCTCTGTCCTTCTGGTCTTTGAACTCATGGAAGAACCAATGCCGGTTGTCCTGCAGTAGGTCCCAGATACTATGTTCTTTTGTTTACTCAAGATTTGGTAGAAATAAGTCCAACAAGATCTTTAGATTCATTTACTTTTGTGTTCATAAATTGTTTCTTTCTTATTTTAATTATTTTTATTGAAATATTTAAAATAATTAAAAATGTTCATTTGCTTCATATGTCAAAGCTATAGAATGTAATATGTTCAGGGAACTCTTAGTCTGATGCATATTCCATCCACTCCAGCCTGATCTATTGTCTATAAGAAAGTACTATTAGCAGGTTTCAATTTATCTTTTTTGTGTTTCTTTTTGTACACAAAGGAAAAATTCTTTAAATTCTTACTTTTAATTTTTTATAATGCATATTACATATATTTTTCACTTTCCTTTTCAAATTTAAATGTAAAATTTTGAAATAATTTTAGATTTACAAAATAATTGTAAAGGTAGAAGTTTGTAAACCACTCACAAAATTTCTTCTAAGGTTAGGTTTGATATCACCATGATACAATTGTCAAATCCCAGAAACCAACACTGACAAATTACTATTAATTAAATTCTTGGTGATATCTGAATTTCACAAGTTTTTCTACAGATATCATGTTTCCCTCCCAGAATCCTACAAAAGATTGCACATTGCACTTAGTTGTTGTGTCTACCTAGTCTCCTTTGGTCTATGACAGTTTTGTAGTTTTTCTTTTTCGTGAGCTTACCACTTTTAAGATGGATAGTCAGGTATTTTACAGTAGCCTTGTCAACTTTGGTTTGTCTGAGATTTGTGTCAGGGTTAGATAAGGAGTATGGGTTTTAAGGAGGAATGCCACAGAGGACACAAACCATCTCATCACACCATATGAGGGGACATGCTACTCATGTGTCCTGCTAGTGATGCTAATCTGGTCAGATGATGAAGACATTGTTTTCTAGCTTTCCCCACTACAAAGTATCCCCCATACTCTATTTATGGAAGTGGGTCACCATGTCCAGTTCACACTCAAATGTAGTCAAGCTCCTCTCCTTATGAGAGGTATAGCACCTTGCTTTTTCATTTTTCAGTATATGTTGCAAATTACCCTCTTCTTTCTCTAATTTTTATGCCCACATATTAGAGTAGTTTGTTGGTTGAGTACATGATAATTTATTTAGTCAGTGCTCCATGGATGAACATTTAGGATGATTTCAGTTTTACTAAATTTAGTGATAATAATAATTATAAGTATTAAATTTTAACTAGATGACTTTTGTAAAGTTTAAAAAAGTTGTTTTCTTACCATGCTAAAAATTAACAAAAGTAGTGATAGTTTCATAATTTTTGTGTATCTGCTGATATATTGTTTTTTCCATTTTTTTCTATTAAAATGAGGGATTCTATTCGTTTTCCATGTTAAACAAATTTTACATTTCTGTAATAAAATGTTTTAATCATATTGATCTTTATTGACTTAAAATTTTAAAATATTAATAATATTTACATCTATGTGGGGGATATTACTCTATAATTTCCTATTCTCATATATCAGAAATTCTTCACTAAGTTTTAATAGTTTGTCAAGTATGATGAGAGAATGTCGTATGCGACCTCAAGTATAATCAGAAATGAACTTACAAAAGCACAATTACTTGTCTCTTGGGTGGTGGATAATTTCAGCCCATATGTCTTAGTTTTTTGTTATAGCAATGTTTCTTCCATCAAAGAGAATCATTCAATTTTTTCCTTAAATTTAATCATTTGTGTTACAGAGCAATTACATTATGACACAAGTAACAATTATAAATTCTATTGTAATGCCTTCTTACTCTTTATTAAGAAAATTAGGGAAAAATTCAATCTTTATAATCAAACTTCTGAGCATTTATTAAAGGATTCGACCATTTTCTTCTTGCTATGGCTTGTATCTAGATGTCTACCTGGCACCCAAAACCTTATATGGTCAGCTGTGGGGAGTTTTGAAGGTGGTTGGATTAGGGTGTATAGTGCTGGGATTAAGGATGCTCTACCTTAGGTGTGGGTGGTATCATCCAAAAGGGGGTTAGCCAGGATAGAATATAAAGGGACATAAGGAAACTTTTGCTTCTTTGCTGTCTTGTTTCTGACTTGCCATGCCATGAACTGTTTCTCCTCTGTGATGCCTCTCTGTCAAGCCACTATGCCTTGGAGCCACTTGGCTACGGAATAAAACTTCGACAAACTGTGAGCCAAATAAGCTCTTTCTCCTTTAACTTTGGGGGTCAGGTGTTTTGTCTCAACAAGAAAAGTGTGCTATCTTCTCAGACAGTAGAAAGGACTTTTTAGGAGCTTTATTGACATCTGGCTGGCTTGTACTTTGAACACATTATGAGATCTATGGATATCCATATACTGGTTGTGAATGTTAGTAGGGATAAAAATTCAGATTCCCCTACCCACATCTTGGGCATTTCAGATCACCATCCAGTCATAAAGACAAAGTGCAAATACATAGCTTTGCTCAAATAATACAGTCCAGTAGCAATCTGCACTTTCTTTGTGGATTTGCTTACAGTTAGGATAGAAAACCTAAAGTTAAGTAATAAAAAATAATATGGGGAGGAAACATCTAAACCCTCTTTTGAGGACATGGGAGCATTTACTACCATTATCCTTCTCTTTAATCCTAATTCTTTGGTGGTTAACAGTAAGTTGAGTGATAAAAATACCCAGAAAATACATAAGGCTAAGAAAAGAAATAGGTACAATAAAATTATACAATGATAGTCTAGAATGAAAGATAACCTTCTACAGAGATTATAGTTCTTTGGTATTTAATTGAGGTTCAAACTGAGTTCCATCCCTAGCCCTTTATTTTGACTCAGGGTCTCAATAAATTGCTAAGTGGCCCAGATTGGGCTTGAACTTGCTGTCCTCCTGCCTCAGGCTCCCAAAGTACAGGAATTGTGGTTGTGCACCATTATAGTCAGCTGCATAGTATTTTTAATAAAGATTTAATTAATTCCAGCAATTATAAATCATGACATTTCATCATAAGCATTCAGAATGATATTGGCAAATCTAAGGACTTGACTGCTCTGGGCTCCATTCCATCCTGGTAATAAGTTGTTGCTGAGTACTGGCTGCTTTCTTCAGAGGAATAAATCATATTTTTCCGGTTTACAACAGTGCACACCTGACCATCCTTATTATTATTATTATTATTATTATTATTATTATTTTGGTCTTTTTGGTCTTTTTGAGATAGGGTCACACTGTGTAGTTTAGGCTGGTCTTGAACTCACTTTGTAGCCCAGGGTTATTTCAAACTCACAATGATCCTCCTGCCCGAGCCTCCCAAGTTCTGGGATTACAGGTGTGTGCCACCATGCCCAGCTTTGTTTTGTTTTGCTTTGGTTTGGTTTTTGCTGATCATTCTTACTTACTGGAATTAACTTCCTGGCCCAAGTAGCCATTTGAGTTTGAATTCTTGGTAGAACTAGTGAGAACTTTTTAAATTAGTATTTCTATGAGCACAATGAAAGAATTTGGTTTGGGGTCAGCACAGATATGTGATGATTCTCTGAAGAGGAAGCATTATCATATGAGATCTAGAACTTGTAAGAAATCTTTCTAGAGTGGACAAGATGTAGGCATAGGGATCAAAGGTACTTGATCTGTTCTAGTTTATGAATTTCTTACTTTTCATGTCTAGGTAATGTTAGCTAATTTCTACTGAAAGAAGAGATCTGGTAATTAGATATTAAATAGAACTAGGAGATAAAGAGAACATGAAAAGGAATTGTAGAACAATGCATATATATATATGTATGTATATATATATATATATATATATATATATATATTTTTTTTTTCCTTAGCGGTACTGGGGATCGAACTCAGGACCCTGCGCTTGCTAGGCAAGTGCTTATTCCACTGAGCTATATCCCCACCCCCTCATATATTTGTTAATCTGTTTTGTTACCTTAAACTAGATTGCTAAAGGGTGGTCCAGATGTGTTTGCTTACAGTGTAATAATTTAATATACCACGTTGAGGATTACATGAAACAGCTCACTTTACTTTCATAATATTTGGTTGGTTTATAATCAACACTTTCATAATAATTAAGTAGCTAATTCTGGAGCAAAATGTAAGTAATTATTTTGGTGCTGTATTCTGGATGCTTAGTAATGCTAACTAAATCTCATATTTGTTATTACCTTACTTGACAAGTTGGTCTTTTATCAATGAATTGATACCATAGGGAATCCATAATTATGCATCTGGGATAATCTTATCTAAATTTCTTTAATATGTGAGATATAAACACTGAAAAATTGTAAGTGCCCATTATCAAAATAACATGAATGGTCTATCTGATTTATCTGTAATGGAGTGTTAGATCCTTATCCACTTAAAGAAATAGTGAAATCTATTAGAATTGTAAAGTGCTTGGTTAGTAATGAGAGCCAATGGGAGCACTACCAGTTTATAGAGATCAAAAGAAAGCTGTGTTAGAAAAAAAACCCAACAGATAATTTATGCAAAAGATTTGAATCCTAGCAAGGAAGCCTTCTCTGTTGGACATTTGTGGCCTTTAAGTACATTTTGTTTACATCTTTCCTACACTGTAAACCCAACCAAAAAACTCTCTGTGTGACAGAATTTATTTTTTATTATTTACTTTTGAGAACAAGGACTCAATTCCCAGGGCAGGCTAATGTTGGTTAATAAGATCTACGTCGAATGGCTTTTGTAGGTATTCATCTCCTCATGTGCTATTTAAGTGAGAAAAAATAAAAAATTTCGAATGACTTTGGATCTTTTTATAAGATATATGGCACAATGATTAGAAATCCACATCTAGCTTCTATAGTCAGTTAGACTTCTCATTATAGAGTGTATTTTTATCACTTTACCAAACTCTTAGCATTTCCCTAGGGAACTCAGGATGGTGTGAGAATAAAGTTTGTTACTTAGAGTTTGGGAGAATCTGTGGTTCTGGGGATCATAAAATTTAGATGTGTTTTATTATGAGGAGTTAATATCATGTGTTTAGGCAATGGTCATACATATGTGGAATAAAATGGAGGAGAAATTTGGGATGTATAGACTTTATTATCTTGTTTCCCCATGAGTATTAGCAAATTTAGACTTTCATGTTTACGGTGCTTACATATATTTGATACATAAAACATGCATGTGATAAAATTGTTTTTGTGATGCTTTATGTTCCTAAATACTGATGTATATGTATGAAATATAAATTCAGAAAGATCTCTCTATAGACTAAATTTCTTCACCTGTCCTTGGAAGACTTCCTTGTCATGTCAATCTTTCTCTCTCTGAATGTTTACAGCACTAACATATTATCTATCATTTGGATAGATGTATTATTTTTAAATTATTTATTCATAGATTTTCTTTCTTGAGAGATATTGTGGGATCTCGAAGGACAAGGTAGTATCTCTCTCTTTAAAAGAATTCCATTAAATCTTGGGTAATGAGCATCTGATCATAATGGGCATCAGGTAAATAGATATTTTCATAATTGCATGTAAAATATATCTCAACATAGAGATGATCATATTTCTCTCTACCTTTACATTTTATTGGATAATATAGGGTATATCTCACTCTTGTGCTATCACATTTACAATGAATCTTTGTTGGAAAGAACTATAAATGTAATATGCTTTTCACCTTTCATATGTGTAAAAGTGTAGTTAGATTTGCAAATACAACTGAGGCATAGAACCTTCCCTCTTAGAAATTTTTCAAAAGGAGAAAGGAATTACGATGGGGAAAAAAAGGGAAAGGACATGGGAAAAAGGAAAAATGAAAGTCAGTTATACTATTAGTGTATCTTAGTTCACTGAAAAGGTGGATTTGTGCTAAAATCAACTGGAGAAAATTTAATGCTCTTATCTTGTACTCTGAGTAACTACTTTAAAGATAACAATACAGAATATATAACTATTGTTATTCTCTTATTATGTTGTTATGAAATTTTATTTTACCTTTTTTCATTTAAAAAAATCTTTCAATCTGAAAGCACTGTTCTTCCTAAAACTTACCTAAATAAAAGTCATTTTTCTTTAAATTTCTAGTCTTTTTGCTGCTCCGTGTTACCCAAAGGCATTGTTCGTTATTGTATTCCTACAGTTTTCACCTTTCATCTGCTATTTTTTCTTGAACTTTGAAGACCCAAGGAAATAATTTTCTTTGGTCTTTACAATAAATATTGCTTTAGTACTTAACATATTTTACAAGTTAACTATGGAGAAAATAACACTTTATTTTTTAAAAAACTAATTCAATTCTGACTATGACTTGCCTGATGCAAACTGAAAATTTCATTTTCATAATAAAGACTGTAAAGAGTTTTGTGAAGTCATTTATTGGATCCAAATGTGAGTCTTATTTTTTATTTTAAAGAGAAAAAGACAAAAACAAAATAACAAAAACAATGACAAAAACAAAACAAGAACTATATAAATGATACAGAATTTCTGAACAAGATGATGGGAAATCGACAATGGTTGTTGTATTACTTACTGTGATCTTCACAGTAGTTGCTGAGATTACCAGACGTAGGTATACAACATTGATCAAACAATTACATTTTAACTGTTCCTTTCAATAAACCAATAGAAATGAGTAGCATAATTACCTTAGTTACCTTGTGTGTGTTTTTATATATATATATATATTTCCTTTTCTTCTTTCTTTCTTTTCTTCTTTCCTTCAATACATTTGTTCTTTCCTGTTAAGCAGTTTCTTTCCCTTTCAGAACATTGATTGCACCTTTTAGTTTTACAATGTGCTGTTTATACTATTTACACATGCAGTTCTGATTTATTTCACTTATGAGTATGATCTCACTTTAATCCACTTACCTGTTAAAGCCTTGAGTTTATCTTTCTTTATAGTTGAGTAATATTTTCTTGTGTAAAAATACCATATTTTTCCTATCCACTCTTCAGTTGATGGACATTTGAATTATTTCCAAAATTTTTCTATGACAAATTGTGCTGCTATGAACATGGGTGCACATACATTGCTGTGGTATAATGTTTTTAATTCTTCTAGGAAAATACCCAGAAGGGGAATGGCTGGGTTGAATAGGACTGCTAATCTTAATTTTTTGAGGAATCTCCAGACTGACTTCTAAAGTGGTTGCCCCAGTCTACCTTGCCACCAACAACGAAGAGCTCCTTGTTCCCCACAGCCCCTCCAGCACTTGTTGTTTGATTTCTTGATGATAACCTTCTTACTGGGCTAAGAGGAAATCTCAGTGTTGTTTTAATTAGCATCTCTTGAATGACCAATAATGTTGCACATTTTTTCATGTATGTATTTGCCATTTGTATTTGTTGATCTGAGAAGTGTGTATTTATCTCAGATGCCCATTTTTGAATTGGGTCTTTGAATTTGTGGGGGTCTGAGTTTTTTCAATTCTTATATGTTCTAGAGGTAAGTCCTTTGCCTGAGGGACAGTTAGCTAAAATGTTTTCCTACTCTATGTGTTGTCTTTTCACCCTTTTGGTGACTTCTAAGTAAAAATGCTTTTTAATAGGATGAGATTCCAGTTACTGATTCTTTGAAGGATTTCCCATGCAGTTTGGGTTCATTCATAAAGCTTGTGCCTACCCCTATGTCTTCAAGATTTTGACCTACTTTCTCTTTCAGTAGATTTAGTGTTTCTGCTTTATTATTTGAATCTTTGATCCATTTTGACTTTAGTTTAGTGCATGATGAGAGACATGAGTATAGTTTTAATCTTCATCATTGCCTTGGTTACTTTTTTCCTGTTGCTGAGACAAAATACCCAACCACCAAAATGAAGGAAGGAAAGGTTTATTTAGCTTACAGTTTGTGGAGGTTTCAGTCCATACCTGGCTGGCTCAGAGGCAGAGTGGCATATGGCAGAGGGCAAATTTTCATGGCAGTGGAGCACAGCAAAAACAACGAGCGAAAGGGAGGAATGGTTGCAAGCAGCCTCTTTCCCCTCCCTTACATTGTAAACAGACTATCCCCACAGCTCTCACACAATCTCCATACCCTCCTCTTCCACAGGCTCAGGATGTGTACAAAGTCAGCACCCTGGCTTCCTGCTGAGTCACTCACCCAAACCTCTAGACTCCCCAAGTTGACACAATGTATCAACCATAACAATCGTGTAAAGAGCCAGTTTTTCCAACACCATTTATTGAAGAGATTATCTTTCTTCCAGTGAATATGTCTGGCTTCTTTGTCAAAGATAAGGTGGCTGAGTGTGTTTGTAGTTGTGTCTGTATCTTGTAATCTGTTCCACTGGTCATCTGGTCTATTTTTTCCAATATCTTGCTGATTTTATCACAGAAGCTTTGTAGTATGATTTCAAGTCAGGGATTGTGATACCTCCTGACTTGTCGTTGTTGGAAAGGATCTTTTCAAAGCCGTAGTCAGCGGTTCTCTTTGGTAATTTTAGAGGTGACCCTTTCAATCTGGAGTCTCTTGAACTGGTTTATAACCTTGAGGTATGAAGAGTTGAGGGGCCTGGTGAACCAATTGCTAGGATCTGATTTTAGATGTATACATATCTGAATGGTTGTTCCTACTACAGGGATAACAAACATGACCCCATTTCTGTACTTGAGATTTTTGTTCCCTTCAAAAGCTTCCCCATCTAATCTCCCACTCCTCAATCCTTGCTCAGATCTCCTCATGTCTTTAATTCCAACTGCATAAATTTGAAGCACATAACACTGCTGACCTGTCTATAATATGAAAAAGGAGAGTAGACAGGGAAAAAGATACATGCCAACATGGCAAGAGCCCCGCTGCTTTTTGTCCTTCCACATTTAGATACATTTCATCATAGAGGCATAACTCCTGTGACTTAGAAAGCAAGATCTATTTTTCTAAAGTGCTCAATATTCGTGGAAATATGCAAGAAAATCATCCAAAATGGTAAAGTGTAGCTGGGATTCCTCCAAATCCTGGGCAAACACAAATTTCGTGCAACAAGTTTGGGTTTTCCCTGAGTCTCAGCCCCCAACTTAAGGCCTCAAATCCTAAACTTTATGTAGTTTCCCAAGTAGAAACCCAGTGGAATAAACTGTTTCAATTTTGTCCACCACCAGTAGATGATGACAGTGCCCGTGACTATTGTCATATGAATAAATGACTTTATAAACGGCATTTTGGAATAGAAGTTATTCATAGCTAAAATAATGTCTTTGTTATAGTTAGCTACAAGCATAAAACTAAAGAGTATAATTTATTTTTCTCTTTTTTTATTTTAAAAGTAAAAGAACAAAAACACTAACAAACATACACACAGTAGCACAAGAACAGTACAAAAACCGAACTACAGATAAGGTGGCAGGGGATCAACGATGGTTGTTGTATTACACATTGGTAGCTTCAAAGTGTATACTCAGGACAATACAAATAGACATACAAGATTGATAAAGCAACTTGTCATTGATTGTTTCCCACATGAAGATGACATGAGACAATAGTGCAACCATGTCAGCCATCCCGCACATACATACATACCTACACAGCTATCCCCCTCTTCCTCCTTTCCTTCCCTTCATTCCGATTGCTCTCTACCCTTGAGCTGTCTACCTTCATACCTTCCGATCTATATTCTCACCTCCAGGTTCCTACCCTAATGATACTATATGCTGTTTGCGCATGCACATCTGGTTTACCTCACTTATGAGTATGGTCTCTAATTGTGACCATTTGCCTATAAAAGCCCCTAGACTGCCTTTCTTTACAGCTGAATAATATTCCATTGTGTAAAAATGCCAGTTTTTTAATTCAGTCCTCTGTGGATGGACATTTGGGTTGTTTCCATGATTTAGCTATTACAAATTGTGCTGCTATAAACATGAGTACACATATATCACAGTGATATGCTGTTTTCAGATCTTCTGGGAAGATACCCAGAAGGGGGATAGCTGGGTTGAGTGGGACCTCTAGACCTAGTTTGCTGAGGAATCTCTAAACCGATCTCCACGGTGGTTTCACCAGTCTGCATTCCCACCAGCAGTGTAATAGAGTCTCTATTTCTCCACAGCCTCACCAGCATTTGCTATTGGACGATTTCTTGATGCTGGCCAATCTTACTGGGGTGAGATGAAATCCCAATGTTGTTTTTATTTGCATTTCTTAAATCACTAAAGATGTAGAACATTTTCTCATATATTTATTTGCCATTTGTATTTCTTTATCTGAGAAGTGTGTATTCATCTCAGATACCCATTTCTGGACTGGGTCTTTGAATTTGGATGGGTTCATGTTTTTTAATTCTTTGTATGTTCTAGATGGAAGGCCTTTGTCCAGAGGACAGCCAGTTAGGAGTTTTCCCAATCTGTGGGTTTTCTTTTTACTCTGCTGGTGGTTTCTTTAGATGTGCACAAACTTTTCAGTAAAATGAGGTCCCAGTTACCGATTCTTTGAAGTGTTTCCCTTGCAGTTTGATTTTTGTTCATGAACTCTCTGCCTACTAATATGTATAATTTATTTTTCATTGCCTTTTCTTTTGGTCATTCTTCCCTTATTTTCCTTACCTTATACCAAATAATTAGCAATAGACACCACATTACGTATAAAAGAATATAATCAGTAAACTAGATGACCTTTTACTTACACTTACAGTTAGATTATGGACCGTCAACTCCATCAACCTTCAACTGGTTGTGAAATACTAGTCTTAGAAGTCCAGTCAGCTCATATAGCTAACTTTAGTTAAAGCTGTAGATATGGTCCAATACCCATTAGAAATTTATTATAGTATCTATGTTGTTATTTATAGTAAAGGATTATGAGTGAAAATTGTGGAAGGTATTTTGTAGTGGGAAAATTAGAATTTATTAAAAATGGCTGCTAAATCACAAATTATTGAATTCCTACCTTTAAACATAATTTTGAATTTCTTAAATCATGCTTTATGTAAGAAAGTTTGAACTCTTCCACATTTTATAAATGTTTAATAAAAAATGAACTTAGACTACATTATATTTTTCAAAAATGCCTTCAAACAATTTCTTGAAAATCCCATTTAATGTTAGCACTTCAGGGCACTGTAGTTGGCACACACACAAAATTAAACTTCAGTAAAAACTGTATGGTATCAATAATCACTTTGAAAAGTTTTACGCTCACGGGATGGAAAACTCAGAGGAAATGGACAGATTTCCAGATACATATGAACTACCAAAGCTGAATGAAGAAGATATAAAATCATCAATAACTCTATATCAGCAAGTGAAACTGAGAATATAATAAAAATCATGACAATGAAGAAAAGTCCAGGTCCTGATGGATTCACAGCTGAATTCCACAAGAAACTTAGAGAAGATTTAATACCAATACTTCTCAAATTCTTTAAGGAAAATGAAAAAGAAGGAATTCTCTCCAGCTAATTCCTAGAGGAAAGAATTATCCTGATACCAAAACCAGAGAAAGGCCCAACCAAAAAGGAGAACTATAGGCCAATCTCCCTAATGAATATAGATGCAACAATCCTCAATAAAATACTAACAAACAGAATGCAACAAATCATCAGGAAGATTATACACCATGACCAAGTGAGATTCATCCCAGGAATGCAGAGGTAGTTCAATATACACAAATCAATTAATGTCATACACCATATCAATAGAGCCAAAGACAAAAATCACAAGATCACATCAACTGATGCAGAAAAAGCTTTTAATAAGTTCAATACATATTCTTGATGAAAAAAATCCTACAGAAAATTGGCATAGATGGACTTTACCTCAATTTGAAAAAAGCCATCTATGACAGACCAAAATCTAACATCATTCTAAAAGGCCAAATACTGAAAGCTTTCACTTTAAAATCAGGAACAAAACAAGGATGTCCATTATCACCACTTCTATTCCACATAGTTCTGGAAATATTAGCCAGAGCAATTAGACAAGAGAGAGAAGGAAGAGGAATAACGATAGGAATAGAAGAAGTGAAATTATCATTATTTTCACAGGACATGATGCTCTACAGAAAAGACCCCAAAACTCCACCAAAAGGCTTATAGACGTAATAACCAAATTCAGTACATAGCTGGATACAAAGTCAACACAAAAATCAATAGCATCCCTGTACAAAAATGACAAGCAGACTGAGAGGGAAATTAGTGAAACCACACTTTTTATAACAGCATCTAAAAAATGAAATACTTAGGAATCAATCTAACAAAAGATGTGAAAGTTCTATACAGTGAAAATTACAGTACTCTGAAAAAGGAGATTGAAGAGGATTTCAGAAAATGGAAAGATACTCCTTGCTCATGGATAGGAAGAACCAACATTGTGAAAATGGCCATACTCCCAAAATTGTTGTACAGATTCAATGCAATCCCAATGAAATTTCATTAGTATACCTCACAGATCTAGAGAAAACATTCCTAAAATTCATCTGGAGCCACAAGAGGCCTAGAAGAGCAAAAGCAATCCTGGGCTACAAAGAAAAGGCAGGAGGGATCACAATCCCTTATTTGAAATTATACTACAAAGCTACTGAGATAAAATCAGCATGGTACTGGCAAAAAACAGGCTAGATGGTCAGTGGAACAGATTTGAAAGTGCAGACACAGCTAGAAACATGCTGTCTTGTTTACTTTTCTCTCATTGCTGAGACAAAATACCCAAAACCCAAAATGAAGGAAGGAAAGGTTTATTTAGCTTACAGTTTGTGGAGGTTTCAGTCCATACCTGGCTGGCTCAGAGGCAGAGTGGCACATGGCAGAGGGCAAAATGTTCAGGGCAGCAGAGCATAGCAAAAACAACCAGCAAAAGGGAGGAATGACAGGCAAGCAGCCTCTTTTCTTCCCTTACATTGTAAACAGCCTACCCCCACCCAGGGGGTGTGTATCTCTCACATAACCTCCATGCCCTCCACTTCCACAGGCTCAGGATGTATACAAAGTAAGCACCCTGGCTTCCTGCTGAATCACTCAGCCAAACCTCTGGACTACCCAAGTTGACACAACGTATCAACCATAACACATGCTCAACTATCTTATTTTTGACAAAGGGGCCAAACATGTTCACTGTAAGAAAGACAGCCTCTTTAGCAAATGGTGCTGGGAAAAACTGGCTTTCCACATGCCGAAGACTAAAGCTAGACCCATGTCTATCACCATGCACTAAACTAAAGTCAGAATGGATCATATCTAAATATCAAAACAGAAACACTAAATCTACTGGAAGAGAAAGTAGGTAAAAATCTCAAAGACCCAAGGGTAGGCAGAGAGTTTGTGAGGAAAAACCAAACTGCATGGGAAATATTTCAAAGAATCAACAACTGGGGTCTCACTTTATTGCAGAGTTTCTACACATCAAAAGAAATCATCAACAGAGTAAAAAGAAAATCTACGAATTGGGAAAAGATTTTATCCAATTGCTCCTCAGACAAAAGACTCCTACCTAGAACATACAAAGCATTAAAAAAAATCAGGCCCCCAAGTTGAAAGACCCAATCCACAAATGGGCATCTGAGATGAATATGCACGTTTTAGATGAAGAAATACTAAAGGTGAATGAATATATGGAAAAATGTTCAAAGGAGACGCTGTTTGGAGCCTCCGGTATGCACCCAGAGTAGGTCAAAACGTAGGGCCTTAGAACTTTTGTGCAAGGCTCTGCCATCATCGGAAGACAACTGCCCTCCCTTTGAGAAACAGCTTCTGGCTACTGGACTTTAGTGGAAGATGAACGCTTCACCATGAGACATCAGAATGCCATATAACCTGAGTGGCTCCTCATGAGTTGGGTGCTTCCTGACACCCCAAGTCATAAAGTTGAGTGTGCCCAGCAATATTTCATAATCAAATGGAAGTGATATACATGTGATTAGTCTGAGAAGGTCCCAAAAGTTCAAGTAAGTTACACAAGGCAGTGATCCAAATGCCCATATTTCCTACTCCTGCTCAGTAGGCTTTTGTTCTCAGCAAGTACTTATGGATTCAAAGCACATTCCCTATAGACATTTGACAATGGAAGAGACAACTAAAGTTTGGTTTACAGATGGTTCTGCATATTATGTATGTACCACCAAAAAGCAGACAGCTCGGCACCTTGGCTCCTTACCAGGACATCCCTGACAACAGAGATAAACAGAAATCTTCACAGAGGGCAGAACTTCAAGCAATGCATTTGTTCTATTCCGTTTTTGGAAGAAAAAATTGACAGATGTGCAATTATATACTGATTCCTGGTCTGTAACCAATTGTCTGGCTGGCTGGTGAGGGACTTGGAAGCGACATGACTGAAAAACTGGTGATAAAGATATTTGGAGAGTAAGTAGCTGTATAGACCTCTCATTATGGGTGGGAGATGTGGAAATATTTATACCCAGTGTAAATGCTCACCAAAATTAGCTCAGCAGAAGAGAACGTTAATAATCAAGTGGATAAAATGACCTGTTCTGTGGCTAGCAGTCAGTCACTTTCCTCAGCCACTGTTGTTATTGCTCAGTAAGCTCATGATATGGTCATTGTTGCAGGGATGCAAGTTATAAATGGGTTTAGCAACATAGACTTCTACTAAACAAGACTGTCCTATCTACAGCTTCTGCTGAATGGCCAATCTTCTAGCAGCAGAGAGCAACACTGAGTCCATAATATAGCACCATAATAGACCTAGCATGATCAGCACACAACCTGGTGCCAGGATGATTATGTTGGACTACTTCCATTATGGAAGGGGCAGTACTTTGTCTTTTCTGGAATACACACTTATACTTGGTATGGATTTGATTTTCCTGCATGAAATACTTCTGGCTAAACTATCACAAGAGGACCTGCAGAATGCTTCATCCACCACCATGATATTCCACACAGCATGGCTTCTAATGGAGAAATGGCCTCATGACTAAACAAGTGTGGCCATGGGCCTGTGCTCGTGGAATGCACTAGTCTTACCTTGTTTCTCACTATCTAGAAGCAGCTACTTCGATAGAAAGGCATAATGGTCCCTTAAAGATGCAATTAAAGTGCTACATAACTCTCAGTGTTGGAGCAAAGTTTACTGGTTCACCATCAATAAAATGACCTGTTCTGTGGCTAGCAATCTATCACTTTCCTGGTCTTTTTCAGTCGTGTTGGTGACCAACTTTTCAGTTATGTTCCTTCCAAGTCCTTGACCATCCAGCCATACAAAACATAATTGTTGTGTATGCTCTCAGTCAGTGGCCACTACCTGTTTCTCTGACAATCAAGATAACAGGTTCAGGAATAAAGGGATGGAAAGAGGAATAACACCACTCACCATTAATCCTAGTGACCCACTAGCAAAAGTTTTCATTCCTGTTCCCCTGACTATACGCTCTGCTGGTCTACAAGTCTTAGTTCCAGAGGGAAAGGCCTCAACTAGGAGGCAAGAAAATGATCTCACTGAATTGGAGGCTAAGACTTTTCCCTGATCTTTTTTTGCTCCTTCTGCCTCTGAGTCAAGTTTAAAATGGAATTACAGTGTTGATGGGGGTGATTGATTCAAACTACCAAGGGAAAATTGAATTTCTTCACAATGAAGACTAGGAAGACTATGAATGCAAGAGATCCTTCAGGGCATCTTCTAATACTACTATGCCTTGTTATTTAGGTCAATGGAAAACTACAGCAATTCAGTCAGGTATGATGATGAATGGTCCAGCAATGAAGGTATGGTTTACCTCACCAGGCAAAGAAGCTAGACTTGCCGTGCTTGCTGAAGACCAACAGAATATAAAATGGATAGTAGAAGGTATTTACAAATACCAGATGCAACTGTGTAGCCAGTTACAGAAATGAAGGTTACAGGTGTCCTTGGCATGAGTATTTCTTTCCAACTTTGTTGATATGCTTGCATATACAGTCATATGTTAAGCAGATATTTTGGTGGTTTTTTGTAACATAATATTGATATCTTCACTTAGATATTATTAAATCTACATATAATAGTTGTGTTATGGAATATGAGAAAAATAAGAATCATTTTGCTTTTCTTCTGGAGAGGGAGTTAGTATGTGCCCATTTAAATGCAGGATAGCTGTATCATATTAGGTGTAATTATGCATTTGCTATTGCAGTTGGAGATTAAGTAAGGTTTAAGGAGATGTGTCTGGTTGTTGGGTTGACAAGGAGTAATCATGATATGTCAAGTTGAATGGATTAAGTAATACCTCTGAGAGTCTATGCATAACTGACATGTGGACCAGCAATCTGAGGAGGGAAGCCCCATCCAATGTGTGTAGCATCAACTAACAGACTTAGAGCCTGAGTGGAATAAAAATGGGAAGAAGTACGTGTGCCTGTTTTGAAATGGGTCAGTCTTTTGCTCCTATTGCCTGGGACACCAGTCTCCAGGTCTCCAGTGTCTTTAGCCTTCCTGAGTAGACTGACATTTACATCTAAAAATGTCCCTTCAAATTCTCATGTTTGTGGGAGGTGATTGAATCATGAGATAGTCTGCTTATCTGTGAATTAATCCACTGATGGATCCATAGGTAAATGTGCTCTGGGAGGTAGATCCAGTCTGAAGCAGCAGGTCACTGGGGGTGTGACATGGAAGGTCTTGTCTATCTCCCCATTCCTTCCCCAGTTCACTTTCTGTTTGCTGGCCTCCACTGAGCACATTTCCTTTGCCAGATCCTCCTGTCATGTGAGTGTCAAGGCATTGTGCCCAATGACAAGAAAGTGACTAGATAGAGACTCACCCTGGTGACCCCTCCCCACCAGCAGCTCCCAGGCCTTTGAACTTGGGCTTTACTACATCTATGATCCTTCTTCATACATCTTCCTCTCTGACCCTTCACCCTGCCTCATGCCCTGGCTGCCATGAACTAAGCTTCTTCGCTGTATTGTGCCCTGCCAGCATGCTGTTCCGCCTGTGGAGCCAGTGGGCCAAGAACTGAATCCTCTGCAACAGTGTGAACCAGGTTAAATATCTCCCTTAAATAGTGGGTGTCAGATATTGTGTCTCAAGGATGAGAAAGCTAATATAATGATCTATAGAGAGATATCAAATATAGAAAGAGAGGAAATTTTTATAAGGAACTGTTGGACCCAAGAAGAGTGTCCCACTCTTAAACACCCCAGCTTCGTTCTGAAATCTCTTCTCTGTGCTGGGTTGGCTGGAGATAATTTGTGGAGCAGGCAGAGCTGTCAGCATTAGCAGGGGAGTTCATCAACAGAAGATTGCATTCTGTATTCTCTCACTGTCTCATGACTCCTTTTGGAATTCTTGGTCTTATTTTTTTAAAAAAGTGATGACTGTTTACTTGCAGATTAAATCTGGGCAATAAGACTTGTGACACTGTGCAGTTAAAATTAGAGATTCACAAACTTTTATGGTAATGATATCTTAAATAATAAAAAATACATAAAACTAATGGCATTTTAATATACATGCTAAGTATTTAGCAATTTATATATGTTATATGTATATTTACTACTTTATATTTGATATGTATTATGATCTTCATTTTACAGATGAAACAAATACACAACCACATAATACAAGCTAAGCAATAGAGAAGGCTTGAAACTAGGCAGTCTAGTCTCAAGTATCTGTCTGTGTGCTTACCCTTTCTGTTCTGCTTTTTGTTTTCTAAACGGAAACTAAATCTCTTAGTAATATGTGAAAAAAAATTATTTTATTGTAAGAATGTAGCCAAAGGTGGAGCTACTGATTTACCTTTAGCAGGTCTTACAATATTTTTAGAGTAAGGCATGGCTCTTAGTCTTTGTCTAATCTCATTTGGACAATACTTTCCTTTCCTCCTTCTTTGGATTAAAATTTTACTCTGAAGACAAGTGTTACTTCCCCATGTAATCTAGTACCACACACTTGATGTCTTACAACAACAGAAATTAAAAAAAATTGGAAACCAGAGTTTCAAAATCAAAGCATCAGATAGGGATGATTCCTTCTGAAGACCCCAAGCGAGCTATTTAGTGACTCTGTCCTTGACTCTGATGGCAGTCAGTACTTAGCATTCTATGTCTTTAACATGAATGCATGTTGGACTTTGTCAAAAGCTGTTTCTACATCTATTGAGACATTCATGCGGTTTTTGTCTTTGGCTGTATTGATATGGTGTATTACATTACTGGATTTGCAAACATTGAACCATCCCTGCATTCCTGGAATAAATCCAACCTGGTCATGGTGTATAATTTTCCCTATGATTTGCTGCATTCTATTTGCTAGTATTTTATTGAGTATCTTTGCATCTATGTTGATTAGAGAGATTGGTTTATAGTTCTCTTTCTTGGTTGGGTCCTTCTCTGGTTTTGGTATTAGTATGATACTTGCCTCCAGAAATGAGTTAGGAAGAATTGCTTCCTTTTCAATTTCATTGAAGAGTTTGAGGAGTGTTGGTATTAAATCTTCACTGAACGTTTTATAAAATTCTGTTGTGAATCCATCAAGGCCTGGGCTTTTCTTTGTTGGTAAGTTTTTAATGACATTTTGAATCTCATTAATTGATATTGGGTTGTTCAGGGTTTTTATATCTTCCTGGTTCAACTTTGGTAATTCGTACATTTCTAGGAATCTGTCAATTTCTTCTGGGTTTTCTATCCTATTGGAGTAAAAATTCTCAAAGTAGGTATTAATGATCTTTTGAATTTCTGTAGGATGTATAGTGATTTAATCCTTTTCATTCCTTATTGCATGAATTTGAGTTCTTTCCTTTCTGTTTTGATGAGATTGGCTAGAGGTTTATCAATTTTATTTACTGTTTCAAAAAACCAACTCTTTGATTCACTTCTTTTTGGGGAGTTTTCTTCGTCTCAATTGCATTAACTTCTGCCCTAAGCTTTATAATCTCCTTCATTCTTTGGGCTTGACTTGTTCTTCCTTTTCTAAAAGTTTGAGGTGCAACATTAGGTTATTTATTTGTTCTCTTTCTGTTTTCTTTATGTGTGAGTTCGTTGCTATAAATTTCCCTCTGAGGACTGCTTGCATTGCATCTCACAGATTCCTATAAGTTGTATTTGTATTTTCATTTGTTTGTAGGCATTTTCCAATCTCATCTCTAATTTCCTCTGTGACCCATTGGTTATTCAGGAGGTTTTTGTCTAATTTCCAAGTATTTATAAACCTTTTGGAATTTCCTTTGTCATTAATTTCCAATTTCATTGCACTGTGGTCAGATAATATGCATGGGATAATTTCAACCCTTTTGCATTTAGGTAGGTATGCTCTATGGGCTAGAATGTGGTCTATTTTAGAGAAAGTCCCATGTGCAGCTGAGAAAAATGTGTATTCTGGTGTTGTGGGGTGGAACACTCTGTAAACATCTACTAAGTCCATCTGTTCACACTTTTGGTTCAGGTCTGTTATACTTTTGCTGAGGTCCAGTTGACCTGTCTCTTTGCATCAAAGGGGTATTTAGGTCCCCTATTATAATAGTGTTATTGTTTATTTGGTTTTTTATATCCATTAAGATTTGCCTTACATAGTTTGGTGTTCCAGTATTTGGTGCATAAGTGCTTAGGATTGTTATCTCTTCCTCTTGCAGTTTTCTCCTAACTAGTATATAGTGGCCTTCTTTGTGTCTTTTGATTGTTATCAGTTCGAAGTTTACATTGTTGTTATGGTTGATACATTGTGTCAACTTGGGGAATCTGGAGGTTTAACTGAGTAATTCAGCAGAAAGCCAGAGTGCTTACTTTGTATACATCCTGAGCCTGTTGAAAAGGAAGGCATGGAGAATGTGTGAGAGCTACATGCCCCCTGGGTGGGGGTAGGCTCTTTACAATGTAAGGGAAGGGAAGAGGCTGCTTGCCTGTCATTCCTCCCTTTTGCTGGTTGTTTTTGCTGTGCTCTGCTGCCCTGAACATTTTGCCCTCTGCCATGTGCCACTCTGCCTCAGAACAAGCCAAGTATGGACTGAAACCTCCACAAACTGTAAGCTAAATAAACCTTTCCTTCCTTCATTTTGGGTTTTGGGTATTTTGTCTCAGCAATGAGAGAAAAGTAACTAAGACAGTTGTCTGCAAACATAACAGCTACCCCTGCTTTTTTCTGGGAACCTGTTGCATGGAGGATTGTTTTCCAACTTTTGACTTTCAGTCTATGGATTTCCTTTTGAGTAAAGTGTGTTTCCTGTATACAGCATATTGTGGGATTCTGTCTCTTAATCCACTCTGCCAGTCTGTTTCTTTTGACTGGTAAATTGAGGCCATTTGCATTGATGGTTATAACTGTTATACGTTGGCTTATTCTTGTCATGCTGTTTACTTGATGTTGCTTTCCTACTTTTGCTGGTTAATTTTTTGTTCTGCTTTAGGGTTTCTTTTCTATTGTTGTTCTTGGGATTGTGGTCACTTTTTTCTCTGTCTAGAATATCTTTTAGTACTTTTTGTAATGTTGGTCTGGCACTCATGAAGTTCGTCAGTTGGTCTTTGTTGTGGAAATATTTTATTTCTCCATTGAATTTGAAGGATAGTTTTGCAGAATACATCAGTCTGCGTTGGAAGCTGTTTTGTCTGAGAATCTGTAATATCTCGCTCCAAGCTCTTCTCGATTTCATGGTTTCTGTTGAGAAGTCTGCTGTGATTCGGATGGGCTTTCCTTTATAGGTGATCTCTTTCTTTTCTCTAGCAGCTTTTAATATTGTGGTCTTTTGCTGCATATCTGGGATCTTGACTATTATGTGCCTGGGGGTGGTTTTATTTGGGTTGTGGCTCATCGGAGTTCTATATGCTTCGTTTAACTGCACATCAGTTTTTTTTACCATTCTTGGGAAATTTTCTGCTATTATCTCACCAAATATTCTTTTTATGTCTTTTGTGTTGCCTCCTGCTGTTTCACTGATTCCTATTACTCGCACATTATTTCTCTTTGCTTCATCTTGCAGCTGTTGGATTGTTTTCTCCTGGTTCCTTGTTGACTTTAAGAGATTCTTTTACGGTCATTAGCTGTCAGGCTATCTTCAAGATCTGAAATTCTATCCTCAGATTCATTCAAGCAATTTTTCAAGCTTTCAGTGGCAGTTTTCATTTCCTGGAGATCTTTTTGAGACTGTTTCATGTGTTCTAATTCATTCCTGAATTGCTCATTTAACATTTCCATTTGTTGCCTTTGATCTTCTAGTCCCTTATCTGTTTCTTCTCTATGTGTGAAGCATTTCTTCCATTGGTATTTTCATTTCATTTTTTGCCTGAGATTATTTCAGATTTAATCTCTTCTATGGCTTGATGGAGTTGTTTCTTTACTTCAGATATGATCATTTCAGAAATTTCAGGTATGTGGTTTCCTAATTCTCCTATGTCATTGTGTCCTGTACTTGTTCTGGGTGGAGTTGTGTTCTGAGACTGCATTTTGCCCCTTTGTTTTGCATTTTGAATGTCAGATGGCTGGTGCTAAGCTACTGACTACTTAGGCAGCTCACTAAGGACTCTAGGGACCCTAGTTTACCTGGATGTTAAACTAAACCCAGGGTGGTAGCAGACTTTGGACCACGGGGCGCAGGCACCCCAGGCAAATGGTGGGGTGCTTGGCTCAGACCACAGCTGCTATAGTGGGTGAGTGCTGGGCTTCAGTACCCGAGTGTCCAGTGTGTGGACGGGAAGAGTGTGGGTCTCAGCCTCGAAGCCTGTGGTGGTTAGGCAGTGGCTTCTGTTTCAGGTTCCTCAGGTAGCTAGTCAGGGGGTAGCAGGACTCTCCTCCCAACCCCAAGGACCCCAGAGCTTGAGGCTGATTCCACTCTGCAGGTCTCAACCACCAGCAGGGATAGGCCCTCCCAGTTGGATTTCCTTCCTAACTCTAAGGTGTGGAGCTTACCAGAGGAGAAGGGTTGCACTGCTCATGTGGTGTCTCAGGTCACTGGAGAAAGGTCCTAGTTGCAGAGCTGGGAGGCAGGCGGTGAAACGCCCACCACCCAGGTGTCTGAGCGAGTCCGCCTTTCTCTCTGGTTAAAGGTCCCAGTTGCACCACTGGGGCTCGGGCAGGAAACGCCATGCCTCCCAGGTGTCTGGGCGAGTCTGCCTTTGTCTCTGGGTGAAGGTCCCAGTCGCACAGTCAGGGCACAGGCAGGAAATGCCGCACCGCCCAGGTGTCTACTGGAGTCTGCCTTTGTCTCTGGTTCAGAGAGGAAGGGTGTCGCCACTCATGTGTCCTCGCAGGTCAGCCTCCATTGCTGGAGAAAGGTCTGAGTCACCCAGCTGCCACAGACCATGAAACGCAGTGCTGCTTAGATGTTGGCGTCGGTGGGCCTTTGTCACTGGAGTGAGATCCCAGTCACACAGCTGGACGAAGCAGGAAAATCCCCACCGCTCCGATTCCAGCACCAGTGGGCCTTTGTCCCTGGAGTGAGGTCCCAGTCACACAGCCACACTGAGCACCTGACTTGTCTTTGTTGCCCAGGATTGCTTTTGCTATTATGGGTCTCCTCTGATTTCAGATGAATTTTAGGAATGTTTTCTCTAGATCTGGGAGGTATGCTAATGGTAGTATAATGGGAATTACATTGAATCTGTACAACAATTTTGGTAGTATGGCCAGTTTCATAATGTTGGTTCTTCCTATCCATGAACAAGGAATATTTTTCCATTTGCTGAAATCCTCTTCGATCTCTTTTTTCACAGAACTGTAGTTTTCATTGAATAGATCTTTTACTTCTTTTGTTAGATTGATCCTTAAATATTTCAATTTCTTGGATGCTATCGTAAAAGGTATGGTTTACTTAATTTCTCTCTCAGTGTGTTTGTTGTTTGTATATAGGAATGATATTGATTTTTCAATGTTGACTTTGTATCTAGCTACACTGCTGAATTTGTTGATTAATTCAAGGAGTCTTCTCATGGGGTTTTTGGGGTCTTCCACGTAGAGTATTATGTCATCTGCAAATTCCAAATTAGTGATAATTTCATTCTCTCATCTAATCCCTCTGGCTAATACTTCCAGAACTATTCACCAGCAACGTGAAAAGAAAACTCACAAATTTGAAAAAACTTTTACCTGAGTGTCCCTTGAACAAAGGACTTCTCTCTAGAACATATAAAGAATTAAAAAACATCAGCCCCCCAAATTCAAAGATCCATTCCAAAAATGGGCATCTGAGATAAATACACACTTCTCAGATAAGGAAATACAAATGGCAAATAAATACATGAGAAATGTTCAATATCATTAGTCATTTGAGAAATGCAAATTAAAATAACACTGAGATTTCATCTCAATCTAGACAGACTAGGTCAGTGAATAACAAATGCTGGCAAGGCTGTGGAGAAATAAGAACTCTTCTCCACTGCTGGTGGGAATGCAGACTGGTAAAACCACTGTGGAAATCAGTTTCGAGATTCCTTAGCAAACTAGGTCTAGAGGTCCCACTCAACCCACCTATTCCCTGTCTGGGTATTTTCCCAGAAGTACTGAAAACATATCACAGTAATATATGTACACCCATGTTTATAGCAGTGCAATTTGCAATAACTAAATTATGGAAGCAACTCAAATGTCCATCCACTGATGAACAGATAAAAAAGTTGTGGTATTTTTCCATTATAGAATACTATTCAGCCATAAGGAAAGATAAACTTTAGGCTTTTATAGGTAAGTGGTCACAACTCGAAACCATACTCATAAGTGAAATAAATCAGACCCACATGTGTAAACAACATATACTCTCACTAGTATAAAAACCTGAAAGAGTGAACAAAAATTAGGAGATACGATAGACATTGTGAAATGAAAATAAGCTGCTCAAAAGTAAAGAACAACTGAGATAAGGGAAAAGGGAACAGAAGGAAGGATAAAATTATGTATATACGTATATACATGATAGCTAACATAGTCGTACTACTGACTTCTATCACTTTATTGAAAGAAACGGTTAATGATTAATTGTTTCATCAATCTTACACATCTATATTGGTCTTCCTGAGTAACCACTTTGAAGATATCAGTACATAATAAACCAACCATTGTGAATTTCTTATCACCTTGTCAGAAATTCAGTACTGCTTGTTGTGTTATTTTGTAAATGTATCTGTGTTTGTTACTATGTTTTCATTCTTTTGTTTTTAAAAAATAAAAGAAAAAATAAAGGAACTTCCATATCAATTTCCATAGTGAGTGTGTTAATTTGCAATTCTCACCATCATTTATTGTTTTTTGAATTCTTGATGATATCCATTCTGCCAGGTTTAACCTCAAATCTCAGTGGAGTTTTCTGTTTGTATTTCCTTAATGGGTAAAGATGGTGAGCAAGTGTTCATATACTTATTGGTTACTTGTATTTCTTGTTTTGAGAAGTCCCTGTAAAGTTCTTTTGCTCATTTATTGATCTGCTTTTCTGATTTTTTGATTTAAGTTTTTAAGTTCTTTATATATGCTAGATATTAATACTCTGTCAAAATAGGAGCTGGCAAAAATACTCTTTCATTCTATAGGTTGTTTCTTAATTGATGCAGAAAAATCCTTTGACAAAATTCAACATCCCTTCATGATAAAGACCCTGAAGAAACAAAGTGTTGAAGGATCATTCCTCATATATCAAATGCCATACATGATAAATCCACAACTAACATCATTTTTAATGGCAAAAACCTGAAAGATTTCCTCTAAAATGAATAATAAAACAATGATGTCCAGTCTTACCATTCATATATAATATAGTTCTTGAAATTTTATCTACAGCATTTAGGCAAGAGAAAGCAATAAAGGGGATACAAATAGGAAAGGAAGAAGTCAAATTATTCTTGTTTGCAGGTGAGATGACCCTAAATTTACAAGGCCCTAAAAATTCTCCCAAAAGACTTTTAGAATTCAGCAATGTATCAGAATACAAAACTAACATTATAAAATCAATACATTTTCTATTTAAAAAACGTTGGATTAGCTGAGAAAGAAATCAAGAAGACAGTTTCATTCACAATAAGGTCAAAAAAGGCCTAAGGGCCAGTTTAAGCAAAGAAGTAAAACATCTCCACAATGAAAGTTTCACAACAATGAAGAGATTGCAGGAAACACTAGAAGATGAAAAGACCCCCACCCCCGTTCATGGATTAGAATAATTAATATTGTTAAAATGCCATCCTACCAAAAGCAATTTACAAATTCAGTTCAACCTCCATCAACATACCAATAGCATTCTTCCTAGAACCAGAAAAAAAATCCTTAAAATTCATATGGAAACACAAAAGACCCAGAGAAGTCAAAGCAACCCTGAGCAACAAGACCAAGGCTGGGGGTGGTTCACATGCCTGATTTTAAATTACACTGCAAAATCATAGAAACAAGAACAGCATGATATTGGTACAAAAATAGATATGTAACAACCAATGTATCATTTGGTTTGAAACCCCTTATCATTTTTAATGTCCTTGCTTTGTTTTGTTTGTATTTTGCTATTGTTCTCTTTTCTTGGTACTATTTTCTTTAAAATAAATGAAACAAAACAAAACAAAAGAAAAATAGATATGTAGATAAAAAGGAGCAGATTCCTGATCATACAAACAAATGCACACAAATTTATTCATCTCTTTCTGGACAAAGGGAACAAAGATACACAAGCTATTTCAGAAATGGTGCTGGGAAAACTGGATATATATTTATGCAAGATTGAAACTGCATCCCTTATCTTTAACTCTGTGCAAACGCCAATTCACAATGGATCAAAGACCTAGGTTAATACTAGACACTTTGAAACTGCTAAAACATAGGGGAAATGATTAAAGCCATTGGCACAGGGAAAAACTTCCTGAGTATAACTCCAATAGCCTAGGAAATAAGAAAAATCAACAAACGAGACTATATCAAATTAAAATTTTCTATGCAGCAAGGGAAACAATCAGTGGTGTAGAGATAAATCGTTTGTGTCTGTTTCCGGAATTTTTTCTTTCTAAGGACACCAGCTATTGTACTAAGGCTCCACCTTAACTTCAAGATGATCTCATCTGGAGATAAGTAATTTAATCATATCAGTAAAAAGCATCATTTACAAATAAGTTCACATAGGTACCAGGGGTTAGGACTTGGCACATGTCTTCTTAGAGAACAACCTTCAGCCAGTGACACCCTCTCCATGTTTTATTTATCACTCAGTTCTGCTTTTAGACCTTTAGTATTAAGAAGTTTGATTATACTTAGACTGAAACTCCAGTGGGTTAATAAAGCTACCGACATTCACTCATTATGAAAGCTCCTGAGTCTACTGAAAAATATGTAATGTTCCCAGAGTAACTTAGAGGTGTCTAAAATTGTCTTGCTGATTTCTGGAGATGGTTTGCTCCATAAGCAGGTTCCCTATCACTACCAGGATGAGAATGTATAAAAGGCAGAGTACAAACTTACTAATACTGGTGTCAGTGATATTGTACTATAACAATTTGGGTTTGTCCTGAGATTTCTTATCAGTGAAGCTTGATCTGAGCTTTATTCAACTTCTTAAGACATTTATAAACAATTATACCATGGTATTTGGATTTTACCTGAAATATACATGAAATACAGATTTCATGTATAAATCAATTTCTTATAGACATAAATGAATAATAATAAACACAATTTTGGTGCTTCAGATGCGGAATTAACACCCCAAGCTGGACTGGAAACAATGAATCATTAATCCCCTCCCCAGGGTTTTGCTTCCTGCCCTAAAGCCTTCACTTCACTCACCACAGTTTAACATAAAGCTATTTTTCTAAACCAGATATTGTGTGTAACTTGTAGAATCAATTTCTGATATATGAAATATCAACATTTTTCTTTTTATGTTGAATGTAATCTCAAATCACTTGGTAAATTGGACAAATATCATTTTTTTACTTATAAGATTGTAACAACATAAATTATTTATTGTTTGTAAGATTAATTTTATGTATCCCTGTGATGCTGATTTTACAGAGGTTGAACTGTCAAGCAATGTGCTTTTTAGACTTAATCCTTAGCCCATAAACCTATGCACTGAACATCCTTAACTGTGTACTTAATGAAGTAAATTATTATCTCTTATTATGGTGTATTTGGTCTCATTGCTCTTTATATTTTGTTTTGCTTAATGAATTTCTCTCTATTGAGTTTATTCTGAGAAGCATTGTCCCTTCTTCCACATATGATACCTAGGGACAGGACTAGAGTGACTCCTGGAGTAGAAACCTTTGGTTACCAGTTTTCCCTGGATAAGATGAAGCTAGTGATGTTCTTGGAGTTTTCTGAGGTAATTTAACTAGGTTTTCTAGGGACTTGGAATTAAAAGGCTAATAACTGTTCTCACATTTTGTAATGGGGTCCCCAATTGAGCTTGAGGATCCTGGAGGAAAAGTTCTTCGAGAAAACAAAGCGTAAAAGAAAGATTTTTGTATGCAGGAAATAGATTTAGATCTTTTAGGGAGTGGTATGCCTTTGTTCAATCCTCTCCTTAATCCCTTCTGAATCAGTGTAGCAGGGGATTGGACCAGGAAATTGAGTGTAGGTTTATAGGTTCTAAGATAAGGGGAGGCACCAAGTTAAGACTCAGGAAATTTGGACTCTGCTTTTGACAGTGGGGCATTTCACCAGGATGGAGCAAATATTTCCATCACACAGAGATCCATGCCAGCAGTAAGCGATGAGGAAGGATTTGAAATTTTTCCAATAACCCCAGGCCTATTGCTTAATGAACAGAAAATTTCCTTGGGATTTTAAGTCTATGGAACAAAGGACATGACTTTTTTCTGTTAGGGCTAAGAAATCCTGTTCTGAGTGCAAATGTAGGGAATTATTTCAGCCTTTCATAATAGAAGCTATACACACACACACACACACACACACACACACACACTACAGCCCTATACTTCATATATATATAATTTCCTTATGGATACATTTAAAAGGCATAGGGATATATATTCAGTCCATTAATTTTTCAGAATGCCAGGAAGAACATTGAACAAACAGAATTTCTCATTCCCTTCTTTCTCCCTGTCTTTCTCTTTTTAGGTTCCTATGCTACACTGATAAATGAAACAATGTGCGTAAAAACACCTTCTACAATATTGATCAAGAGTAAGTTCTCAATAAATCTTGGTTATAACTGTTATTGGAAAGAATGATGGAATTTATAGTTAAAAAAATAGAACAAACTTAAGATAAGGTAAATTGGAATGAGTAGTGATTCAGGTTGTCCTCTTCAAATTGATATCAGAACTGACAGTAAATTAGACCTGTTGTTACCTAAGTTTTGATACAAGGGTAACAGGGTGATTTTGGAAAAATAACTTTCAATTTGAAGCTAGAAAGCATATTGTAATTGCAATTCTCTCACTTATCAGAAATTTTTGTTTTTGGTTTTTTTTTTTTTTTTTGAGACAGGCTCTCACTTTGTAGTTCAGGGGGACCTTGAATTCACTATGTAGCTCAGGCTGGCCTTGACCTACTCCTGCCTCTGTCTCCCAAGTGCCAGGATTACAGGTGTGTACCACCATGCCTGGATACTTACTAGAAATTTGACTTCAGGAAGCTTACATAATTTAGTTAAACTTTTATATCCTCATATGAAAAATGAGGACTCGTGATTTCTTCTCAAATTCCATTATGAGAAGATCTAGTGAAATAAAGTGCTATAGGAGTTTGATGTATTGGTTTTTATGGAAGGAATTTGGCAAGTTTACATTATGTGGAGCAGTATATTCCATCTCTACATCTCACTTCTCTCACAGCCTTGGACCATGAAAATGCCCTCTTCTTTTGGGGTGTCCCTTGTATGTATATGAGCTATAGAAAAGAAACTATGACATAGGATATCAGTAAAGTAGAACTGGATGTAACCAGAGAAGACCATATTATAAATATCATGGAATATATGCTTTGTACAGTGAGAGTATTTCAGAAGTTGGAATTCCTCTGGAAGCTGTTCTCTTTCAGTAAACCATAACTTTTTCACTCTGAGGTCTCACAGCAAAAAGGAAAGATACTAGTCATTTCTTTGAATACAGAAATGGAGTTCTCTTGACCAAGAGTGCTTTGAAAAGAATAAGGACTCTGAAAATATTCAGTTGGCTTACTTTTGATAAGTGGGAAACAGGCAATAAGCATAAGAAATTAGTTATACAGTTGTATATTAGAAAGTGTAAATAGTTTAGATAGAAAACAGCCACCATAGCCTCTTCTGCCACAACACAATGAACCTAGAACAAGAGATTTGAGTATATAGATAAGTACTTCTAAAGAGAGAATAAGGGGCAGTCTTACTGTCTAGTTTGAAACCTGAAAAATATTTGAAGGAGGTAAATGAGAAAGATGTGCAATGTAAAGATGGTGGAAGAACATTCCAAAGACAGAGTGGCTGGGTCCAGTAGCTTCAGGTTCAAAGTCCTTCCATACTCGGGGAAAGGCATGGAAGTCAGAGGTAACTGGTTGAGCATAGGGCTTACAAGTTTGATGATCTCTACTGTCATGGTTGAATTGAAATTGTACCTCTAATTTGTCTAATGCATCCCATTACATTTCTGTATCTACATTTTTATTTTTGATACTAGGAATCAAACTCAGGACCTTGCGCTTGCTAGGCAGGTGCTTGTGCCAGTGAGCTCTATCCCCAGCCCTACACTACATTTATGTTTTATGTGCAAAATATATTATTTAGGCACATATGCTGCATAATTGTACATGATATATAAATATACACAAGCAACATATATGTATGTGTATTGATATATGTGTATATAAATATCTATCTATATATAGATATAGATGTATGTTTTGACTGTACTATATGTAGCCCTAATTCTATAATTTTGGGTTATCCTGGTCCTTGATATTTTTAAAAATATATTTTTAAAGTTGCCCCTATATTTATAGTTATTGGTGTCAGTAATTATACAGATGATGATTTAAGTCAAATCATGTTATACGGAATAAATTGAAAATTTTCTTTAAAGGTTGTTGTCTCAACAAGTTTTATATTTGGGGAACATGTCATATAATGTACTTACAAGGTATTTTGAAATGAAAATAAAATTATAAAGTTGTATGGTTGTATAAGTAAGATTTGTTTCTTGTTTCCTAGGAGAAATATTCTGTATTAATTTCAAAAAAAACTTAGAATTTAGTCTATTAAAGCAGTACATGCGTAGATCTGTGGATGTAGTTACATAACTGTAAGTATCAGTCTGTCTTTCTAGATGTAGTTATATCTAAACACAAAGTGTTTGCAAGTGAAGTAAATACTGATTTCCTTACTGATACTTCATGTTCAGCTTGCTCATTCGAATATTTTTCTATAATTGTGATTCTAATGTAATTTTGATCTGTTTCTTGTCTAGCTATGACCCTTATTTGCTGATAGCAGTTGCTGTGTGATTCTTCTGCTCTCTGAAGCTTGGCCTGTCTTTCAATCAAGAAATAATAGAATAAGAAATAAGAAATAGTTAAGATAAGAAAATTCCTCACTTGATACCTTTCTTATTACATTTGAAGAAACTTACCTACTTTTTCATTGATGTGAAAATCATGCTCAGTTAGCTACCTGTGTTAAGATGTTTTTTCTTCCTTCTTTTTCAGATGGTTCGTTTCTGGTATAGAAATTTCAGCTAGAGTGATATGAATTCTTGACATCACATACTTCTACTCTTTTACAGTGGAAATGCCAATACAAAATTTTATTTATAGGAAACAAAATTTTCACCTAAATGTGAAGGAAACACAATTTTCTGAACGGTGATACAGTAAGTCCTCAGCATATAAGCGTTCATGTTGTAGACTTTCACAGATGCGAATGGATGGACCTTGCATTAGGAACATTTGTAGGTGAGAACAAACCATGGAAGTAGCTCACGGATCTCCTGGACATGTCACAGTTGTATTGCTGTGCACTTACTGTACACTGCAATAGGGTATAGTAGGACAGTGCTCAGTCAGAGGCCAGGATGTTCAGAAGCAAAAGGAAAAGCCATGGTGATGTAGAGGGGACTGTTAGGAAGCACAAAGCAATATGCATTGTCAAAGGTGCACAGACTCACTTTGTTGGGCTTACAAACAAATCTGACTTGCAAATGTTTTCCCAGAATGGATCTTGTTTGTAAGTTAGGGATTTAATTCATAGGAAAAAAATCTAGCCTAATAGCCACATAGCATTCTGCTATCCCCATGGACTTTTGCATCTAAGTTTGCATCTGTAGGAAGCTTCACACGCTCGGTCACTTCATATATTTGGAGTAACATTGAAAAGGTAAAAAAGGATCTTTCAACCGGAAATGTTTATACTTAATCATCAAATCACAAATCTAAAAACATAAAGTTTTATAATATTTTGTCTCAGGTTTCCCAGAGTTTGCTTAATGAGTGGTCATCTCTCATGGGGTGAAGACTGCTTTATGAGGGTCTGATCTTCCTGCAGAATCACACTACAGTTTTCAAACACCTTATCCTTTATGCACTGGTTAGGTTTATTTTGGGATAACATTATTTTAGTATTATCTATCCTCAATTGTTTTCAATTTCTAACCTGAAATTGGAATGATATTTTCAATTAATTCCTTTTTAAGAGAAATATGTCTATTGTGTGGTCTGCATCATATCATACATACGAGTTTGTCTCTTACAAAGGAAACTTGCCATTGGGCATGACACATTCTTTGTATTTTCTTTGCTTCTTTAAAAATATTCTGAAATATTCCCTGGGTATATGGATGTTAAAGTTGTTTGTTTGTGCTGAAATCATAACACTCAAAGCAAATAGCGCATGAGTCCTTTCAGCTTATACCCGTGTAAAGTGAAAACAAATACTGTCAGTTACTGTATTAAATTATGTACAGATAGAAAAATAGGCCCTTCAGGGATAATCTTAAAAATCAGGTGAGTAGTCCTCATAATCTCATGGTGAATTCAATGCTAGCTTAATGAAGTGGACAGGGTTAGGGTATAGGAGCCTTTTTTGGATATAATACTCTAAGGAATTCAAATTTATTCCTGACATATGTACTAAATTTGGAAGAGTTAGTGCTTTCACCTATTCGAAATGTGGTGCAATTTTATCACTGCACTACCCTATCTATGTTTGAACTCTAAGATTTTGTACTGTGAAAGCTGAAAGCTAGTTATAGAATGGAAAATACTGCTTTCAGTCAAATTTGTTTGAGAGCTGTATTGTGAATTGTATGATCTGCCTTTCAGACTGTAATGATGCATTAGGCAGAATTTTTTCTTTTTCCTTGTTTACGTTTTGTGATGTCACCGGTAGGCATCTGTCCGACAAATTCTAAAACTATTTGTTATTCTGTTTCCTAGCTCTGTCCAGATGTTTAGCTACAGGGTAGTGTTACTGCCCAGATTAGTACAGCTGGTTAGAAGATGCTGCGAAATATGTGCGGCATCTGTGGTTTGTCTTGGGAGGTTGAATTTCAATTAATTAAATGTGTGGCTAATTTACAAAGATCTTGCTTCTCAGTTAAGCTGACTATGGAGCAGAACTAATTTTAAAAGCTAAGAATGAATAGTATAACAGACAACTTCTTTTTAAACAAAAGCTCCCAACTACACTAATAGAGTGAAAATAAGTATTTAAATAAGAGAAAGAAAAAAATCTCCTTCTATCTAGAAAGTATGAGTCTGCTTTCAATATGGGTAGAAGGAAACAAACCACATCTTTACAGGATTACTTGAAAATTAGACTCAGTGCTTTCACCAAGAATGTAGCTTAAAAGGCCATCATGTCTTCCTGTGTCTGCTCTGCTTTGTAATGTACTTTTATATTAAAAGCAAAAAATGGAGTAAAAAATAATCATTTCAACATTCTACTGAGCCAAAATTAATCAGAGAGCAAATATAGCCTATACCACTTATGATTACAGTTGTATTGTTTAGATGAATTTCCTGGCTTAATATTCTGTTAGGAGGTCTTTTGTCATTATTCAGACATTTGGAAAATGAATGTTATGAGAAACATTTTAGCAGTGAATTCTTACACACCTCCCCTGCACATCTGCAACAAATTAAATAAGCATGTAAACATAATAAATAAGCTAACTTGAAAAGGACTAGGGAATAATTAACACTTGAGTTAGGTTTCTTTGGCTAGTTACAAATAATTTTATTTGTAATGGTTTTTATAGTATCTGTAGAGCACATGCCAGATACCTGCCAGCTACAAGGGCCCATCAGACTTTTCAGTAAAAAATTAAGAAATGAAGGAAAAGAAAGGCAGAACTGTAGTCCATGCTCAGATTCCACACACAACATGAGCTTGGAATGGGGTAGTTTTTCAGCATCAAATGCATGGAAACTCACTGAATCTTTCTTTGTGTTTGGGCTGCAGTATGGATGGAATTATGTACCTCTAACGTTCATGCGATGAAGCTCTAAGCCTCATCTGAGTGTAGTGGAGATGAGCCCTTTAAGGTGATGAGTCAGGGTAAGGAAATCATAAGGCAGATCCCTGCTTTGATAGACCTGTGTCATTATACAGGAGGAGGAGACAACAGAGTCCTCTCTCCACCACGTGAGGCCACAAGAGTCCATCCGCAACTTTGGGTGAGATCGCTCACTAGAACCAGACAGGTTAGCATCAGTAATTTGGATCTCTCTTCTCCACAACTGTAAGGAAATAAATTTCTGTTGTTTAATACTCCACTCTAGAGTATTTTGGTACAGCAACCTAAGCAGACTAAGACAGCATACTTCATCTGATGAAAACATCTGTTTTTTAAAAACACAATTCTTGGGGCTGGGGATATAGCTCAGTGGAATAAGCGCTTGCCTAGCAAGTGCAGGGTCCTGAGTTCGATCCCCAGTACCGCAAAAAAAAAAAAAAAAAAAAAAGCCCTAAAAAACAATTCTTCACGATTGAACCAGATCACAGAACTTCTTTATAATTCAAATACTACAAAAGGGCTTACGTAGTTGATTTTAGCTTGCACTGAGGCTATCAGCACAGATATATAGAAAATTTTAATTAATATATCAGTAAATGAATAAATATATACTTTATTTCCAAGAAAATGTATTCTGCACTTTGTCATCTTGAAAGCACCTCCTGTGATGACCCATTTCATAAAGAAAAGACGTAACCTCTCTGGGGGATTTTAAAGATCATCACCAGTGCAAAAGGCCCATGGCACTTTTTCAGTTTCCCTAGAATTTGTAACAATATCTGGCTTTTAAAAACAAGAGAAATTAAACTTTGCTGCATGTTGCTATTTGAATGACCTACTCCATGGAATTACGGCAGCAGACTAATCCTTTAGCAGCGATGGCTCTATCAATCTTTAGATTTTTCTAATGTGGAAGCTACTCAATTGCATCTCAGAAATCAGGGAGGTAATTACTCATGCAGACAGCACAAAATGAAGGGAAAAAATGCAAGTTCTGCTGAGTATCCCTTTTAGAACAAGCCAAGGAACAAGGAAAACTGTCTGTATAATCAGTCAAATACTTCCACTAATTTTTCAGGTGTTGAAGGCTGCAGTGAGAATACATGATACGAAAGGTAACAAAGCAAAGTAGCTTTAAGAGCAGGCTCTCACAGAGAAAGGAACGGAAAAGAAGTCACTCTTATTTTTAAGGAAGAATTCTACTGGGAGTGAAGTTTAATTCAACTTTACTGCTTTACGTAAATGTGCTATTAAGTTGGATAGCACCTCATGGATCTTTTACCAAAAGTCTCACGCATAAATATTTTTTAACTTTTCATGTGAGGTGAATTAAATGTTCAAATTCTTCCCATTGGCTATTTAGGATTTTCAAAACTGTAAGGAGGTATTATTAAAATGAATAAGCTCTAAAAAGGAACTTGAGAGATGCTGCTTTGGTATATCAAGATCTTTATATTTCTCCAAAACCTAATGCGTCTGAACTTGTGACTTATTGCCCCTCTTTGCCATAAAATGTTTGTCTTTGATCACTTAAGAGGCAAGGAGACTTCTTTGAACTAATGTGAGAGGAAAGCCACTACGAAGGCCTGCACAGTTGTTCAGTTCGAGCTTGCTTGGTTTTGTTCTCTATATAATACACACAACAATATAGTTAGAAGTAAACTTTAACTTTCACTTCACCTCTCCTGTCTCTCAATAAGATCTAAGTATTTCTCACTTCAGATATATCATTTGAATTTTATTTAAATAAACATACTTCTCAATTCATAGAAAAAACAGAGTGATAAAGAATATGGCTACACAAGCTATTCAATACATCAACACTAGGCAGGTAGACTCTGAGTGTGCCAGGCTGTGATTGAAGCTCTCTCAGAGTTCAAACCATCATTCAGACTGCCAGCCACATAAGAAAAACTTTGTATTATGAGAATGCTAAAAATGATACAATTATTTTGGATTGTGGGGTTTTATGTGATGCTAATCTATGAGGCAAAATGAGAAATAGTGCTAAAACTTGTTGATATACCTACAGAAAACAATATATGTGGTGAGCTTTATGGGCAAAGGAAACCTAAAATTGCTGGTTGGCATACAAACTAGCACAACTACTATGGAAATCACTGTGGAAGTTCTTCATAAAAACGAATAGAACTACCACATGTCCCAGGTGTATCACACGTTGGTATATACTCAAAGGAATGAATGTTGCAGGGGCACCTGCACACCTGCGTTTATTTGGCACAATCACAGCAACAAGATATGGAACCAGCCAAGATGCTGATTAACTCATGAATGAATAAAGAACATGTAGCAATGGAATATTAATTAGAAGAACAAAGCTGCATCATTTTCAAGAAAAGGGATGAAATTAGAGATCATCATATTAAGTAAAATAAACCTGACTTGGAAAGACAATAATTATATATTTTCCTTATTATTTGGGATCTAAAAAGAGATGACGTAAAAATAGAAGGGAGATGACTTTTAGACAAAAGGAAGGAAATAAAGATGAGAGAGAGCCTGGCATATTGGTACATGCCTGTATTTTCAGCACTCTGGAGGCTGAGGCAGGAGGATTGCCACAAAACCAACTTGGGATACATAGTGAGTTCAGTGCAAGCCTGGACTATATAATGAGATCCTGTCTCAAAAAAAAAAAAAAAAAAAAAAGGAAAATGTGAGGGAGGCAAAGGGTAAGAGGGGTAAGGAAGGTAATGTGGGGTAAAAAAGAGTTATTAAGAGATCATAAAGTAGACATACATTTATTAAGGTAAAACGTGTCTGCTATCCTGTTAGATGAAATAGCAGGTTACCAAATGATGCATATGTCACTGCCATTTCAAAATTTTCAAATGTGTATTAATATGTGGAGATAGCAAGAAATTTTCTAGAATTATATTCACTTAACTGTTTTAATCTGTTCTGGGCATGAGATGTTGAGCATATTTTTATTTTTAAGACTATATTTTTACCTGTGCTATTAGAAAATGTTTTTATGTAGTAGAAATTGAGAATTGTGATAGGTACTATATGTGAAGTATGGGTATGTATATTAGCTTGATTAATGCTTTCACAAAGAATATGCATCTTAAAATGCAATGGTGTATACCTTAATATATATGATTTTGTCAACTACACTCAATAAAGTAGAATATGGGAGAGGAAACAGAAAGAAGGAAGAGGGAAAAATATGTATATATAAACAGACAGGATAGCTAGGAGAATTATATTACTGACATCTGTTGGTTTATTGGGAGGAACTGTTAATATGTAATTGTTTGATCCATCTTGCATGCATATGTCTGGTTATACATGTAACCATTTTGAAGATGACCTTATGTACTATAACAACCATTGTTAATATCCTATCATCATGTTTTGAATTTCTGTGTCATTTCTATTACTCTCTATGCTGTTTCATGTATTAGTTTCTGTTGTGTCGCTTTTTCTTAAATGCAAAACAATTTATATATATATATAAAGATAGCTGGGATAGGTGTATTATTGATGTCTGTAGTTTATTGAGAGGAACAGTCAATGCCTAACATTTTCTTTTTTTTTCTTGACCAATTTTGCACTCTTGAATATGATAATTGATCTGAAAACAATGTGCAGTATAAGAACTATTGTTGAACTCCTACCATTTTGTATGGTGAAGCTCTGCATCATTTCCAATGCTTTTTAAAAATTATTTTTATTGTTTTTTACTTGTTACTGACTTTGATTTTTTGATCAATCTTACCTTCTTATTTCTAATCGACTGAGCAATTTTGCTGGAGATAATGTATGTAATTTAGCAACCAGTGTAAATTTCTATCATTTTGTCTTGAGGTCTTGTTTCATTTTCGTTATTTTTACGTTGTCTTGATTTTGTCTTCATTGTTATTTTGTTAGTTTTTTAATTTTAAAAATAATAAAAAAGAATTTCCTAGTCAATGAATATGAGCTACCTACATCCTTGGTTTTAGCAATACATGTTTTTTGAGAGTCAGGCATTTGTGACTTTTTTGACCATTTAAAAAGTTATCAATGACATGAGGCCCAAACAGGAAGAGTAAGAATTGTATTCATCATAGGAGCTGGGCTTTTGTGTGGCTTTTAGGAATCACAGGCTCTGAACATTTCATTTTGACAGGTTCCAGGTAAAGTGAAAGTGAACTGTTTTTCTTCACAAATTCAATTCAAAGTTCACAAAAATGTAATCGTGCATACAGATAACATTCCATGTTTTTTCTTATTCTTTCTACATAAAATTGTTTTGCACTAAATTACCATTTCTTAGAAGGATAAACTGTACCATAGATACAGTTTGCTTTTACATGTTGGGTGTTGAAAAAAGAACTCAGGGCTTTGTAAATGCCGGGCAATTGCTCTACCACTGATGACATTTCCAGCCAGATGACATAGGTTTTCATTAAAGAAATTTAGTTCTGATGCCTAACACTCAAAACTATTGAGTTTACTCAAAAGAATGAATTGAAATTCAAAGAATGTTGAGAAACATAGGCAGCAAATTCACACTCTAGAAGTTCATGCAGACAAAGGATGTAAGACACAATATTGAGGGACCTAGGTTCTTTTATATGATAATTTTTTTAAAAGTTCAGAATGTCCTTTTTTTAATGCATGTTGTCATATAAAATAGGTATAAGGCAAGGCAACTGACATAAAGCTCATGCAAACAAAATGTTATAGAAAGAGAGGAATAGACTATGGTGCGCATATCAGGAAAATGCCATGGAGGAAGTGGCATTTCAAATACATCTTAAAGTGGAGATTAAGATTTCTATAGTCAGAGAGGATCTCAGCAATACTTTGGACAGACTAATTTGACCCCAGTGTGTGCAGTAGAGAAAGACGTATGAGCAACGGTCCTGGGAGCAAGATCAGGGAATAGTAAATGTCTGAGCAAAGATGGTGGCAATCGGAATAGGAGAGAGGAGGTGCAAAGCAAGAACAATCATAAAAGTGAAAGTAAACTGGAGAAAAGCATAAATCTGATGGGTAAGTTAAGAAAGTGAAGACATAGCCTCGATGTGAAAAGTGAGCAAATTGGAGTTTGTCTTTGCAACGGGGAAACCAAAATTAAGAGATAAATCTGAGAGTCCTTTCCAATAAGCACAATAATTAAGGTCATAGGAATGCTTATATTTCCTGAAGAAAAGTGTGCAGAAAAAGGAGTCTTATGGGCAGAACTTTAGGAAATGGTTCTAGGAGGCAGGATTTTAAAAAGCTATTCAAATGTAGTCTTATTTATGTCAGAGAATCTAAGAGAAAGAATTTCCAAGGAAGTTTAGTTAAAGTAGTCTAAGGTTCAAACAAATGATAAAGACTGATGGAAAAGGAACTATTCAAGGTTAAGCTTTCCTTTTATTTCTATTTAATCACATATAGGCAGATTGCCTCTATAAAATTCTATCTGAATAAACATCACATGGTCGTATTTTATTTACTTGTGATTTCTGTAGGTTAAAAAAGAAATAATGTCTATGAAAAACTGATGATTTAGAACATTTTCACATTTCCCTTCCTCTTGTTTCCTATTTTCTTCTTTAACCAATTCTATCTCCATCTCCATCTCTGACTGTGTCTGCCCATCTCTTTCTCTATAAGTTTGCTATATACTCAGAAAATAATAAATATATTTCCTGTTAGAAGGTAAACAACTTATAAGCATTAGAGTCTTCTGGGGCTACATCCTACTCCTCTCAGCAAACACTCGCTTCATGTTTATTCAAAAATAAACTGGCACCTTTGGAAGGAAGGAAATATGTGCGCACCCTGAAGGGTGAGCTCTCTGTCTAGTAGGAAAGAAGCAAAAAGCTGGTCCTATCATTTTTCATTTTTGCTTTAGAAAACACAGATACCTTTTGATGTTAAAATAAAAGAAGGATGAATTTGAATAAAATGCATTTCTCTAGTATGGAAATCTTCAGTCATACAGGGACACCCAGACTAAGAAGTGTTGTCTTTTTTTCCTTCTGGATCTCAATATTCTTTGTTAAGAAGGTGGGAGAGAGAAAAGAGAACAGTCTTAGGGAAGGAGATTTGTGGAAAAATTTTGTCAAGCTGTCTGCTAGCATTCCCGTTGTTGCTTTCTTTTGCTGCTGTGTTAAGAGCAGCACTGCAAGTTAACACATGTAGGCGCGATTTCTGTGGGTTCTGGAAAAAGAGTGTTGATGTTAGAATAAGCACCCTCATTTCCTAAATATGAGTCATAATACAACTAATATTTTCTAATGATCACCAATTTTTTGACATAGTAACCCATTTAATCTTCTGGATAAAATTTAGAATAATTTTGGAAGGTAAATGGAAAGAGAAGCTTCTATATTTTTTAGAATTATGAATTCTTTCTAGATGATTGAACATTTAGCTAAGATTCACTTCTTTTTTTTTTTTTTTTTGCTTGTATTTATTTATTTTTGAGACAGGGTGTCACTATGTAGTTCAGGCTATCTGTAAACTCACTATGTAGTGTAGGTTGGCCTCAAATCTGCAGGGATGCCCCTGCCTCAATCTCCCAAATGGTAGGATTACAGGTGTGTACCACCATCCTTGGCTTTTGCTTATTCTTTTGAGGCAGATTTTCACGATTAGTTCAGGTTGGATTTGAACTCACAGTGATCCTCCTGTCTCAGTTTTCTAAGTGCTGAGGTTATAGGCTTGTACCACATCTGGCTAAGGTTGTCTTTTTATTGGGAATCCTATCAATTGGTTTTTCACCTTGATCGTTCTCCATGTAGCTTATACCTCTATTACTAGGGTTACAGTGAACATTTGTTTTTGCCATTTTGAATGATACATTTTGTGATTTTTTTATATCAAGAAAGAAAAATAAATTTTTAAAGTATACTTCTAGCTTCTTCTACATTTACTTGATAGTCCTTATTCACTATTGTAGTTATTATAAAACTATATTTCCATTTAATTAAAAGTAAATTGTAGCTTCAAACTATAAGAATCATTTCAGTATTAATAAAAATCATTGATGGATTTATGAACAAAGTAATTTCTAATTATGGTTGATAATTTTGATAAAGGCCTATTGTGGACAGACAAAACACAACAAAACAAACAAGACCAAACAAAACAAAACAAAGGAAAACAAATGGTGGGCTATGCACATAGTCATGCCCATTTCCTCCTGAGCTATATAGTTTTGGGTTCTCCCTGGAGACTCATTCTCCATTCTCCTCTACTCTGCTGTGTCCTCAGAGAGCAACCCAAGTTGGCTCAAAATTCCTCACCGTTGGGCCTGTGTGGGATGCTGCCTAAAAAAGGCCTGCAGGAGAGCAGACCGAGAGGGCCCGGGGGCTGCTGGCTGTCAAGGAGCACTGCTGAGCAGCAGCCATCACCCTCACCGAGGGACACACGCTTGACCCAACTCTTCAAGTGCTGTTCTTTGTCCAGCCCACTCCATGACTAATTCACTGTCCACGCATGTATGACTGCAATGTTTTTTTCCTATGTAAAAATATATTTTTTACAATAATTAACATTCTCATCTAAAGCTTCTTAGCATCTATAGAGAGAAAACAAGAAGTATTCTTTTTTTTAAAAAAGACAAAACCAACAAAATATTTTGCTTGCCATTCTCTATTTTTTAAAATTGTATTTAAAGAAAACAAAATGTCTGGTAACTAGAAACATGCTTGTAGTCATTTTTTTTTTCATTTCTTCATTTATGTATATTCACTGCATACTAAATTCCCACCATGCACTAGGAGGACAGTATGGGCCCTGCTCTTTAATAGTTTATCATGCACAAAGACAAGCAAGTCAGAAGAGATGTGACGATGGCTATGAAGAATGAACAAAGATTCTCATAACAGATAGCAAGAAGACCTCAAAAAAAAACAGAAAGGAAGTGGGTCGTACGCAGAAGGGGATAAGGGATGAGGTGGGTTTGCTTAAGTAAGATCTTTCTTTTAAGAATGATCTAGTCATGGGAGACCAGACCTTCAAGACATCATTCACCTATCCATGGAGATGGAGCCTCCCCAACAATGACCTGTTGTCTTCCACTAGGTTCTTTTTTTTTTTTTTTTTTTGCGGTACTGGGGATCGAACTCAGGACCCTGCGCTTGCTAGGCAAGCGCTTATTCCACTGAGCTATATCCCCAGCCCCTCCACTAGGTTCTATCCCTTAAAGTTCAACATTTCCACACTCATTCCAACACTCTAGTACATGAACCTTTGGGGACAAAATACAGCACTTGATAAAGGGAGCGCAATATGTGACCAGGGAGTGGGGAAAGAGGGGGGACTTGAAAATTGGGAGAGTTCTGATTGTCCATGACCTTAAATGCTGTGTTAAATATTTTGCAAGTCATTCTAAATGCACTTTCCTGGAAATTCATTCATTAAGTCAGACTTTCTGAAAACTTGTAAGACTGAGCTATATATGAAAACTATAAACAAGGTGAATACAAATAGGTGGAAAATTTGCTTTTTGCTAAAATTATCATGATAGTTGTACAAGTATTTTAAGCACAGAATTGGAATCTTAATTTTGGAAAAAAATATTTAACTAAAACTTCATGTGTACTACTATAACACATTTCACTTCAAAAGGAATACATAAATTTCATAGTATGTAAAATTGGACTTGGCTTAGTCTTTAGTAAGTGCATTAAAACATTAAAAGGAAAAAAGAATGTTACATTTTTAGAAAAATTTGAATTCCTGCAGTTTTTATTCACTCTTAGGGACTTGCAGAAAGCTTAAATTATTGCAAATTTATTTCTAAATAACCTATTATTTTCTGTATTACTCATACATCGTAAAATCAATAACAAACCTCTAATACAAAAATGCACCTTATTTGAAAAAAATTATAAAATGCATTTACAAAGGTGAGAGTGATAATTTATAATTCTGCCATAGATGTTTCCCTTAATAACTTCCTTACGTTTATTTAGCTTGAATCTATTTTAGACAAAATTATTTATAGAGTAAAAATTTACTTTCAATATATTTCTATGCAAGTAAACATTAATATATATGACCATGATTAATATTTGCATTACACTCTATGTGGTGACACTTCTGTTGGACATTCACTTCATAAAGTTTTAACTATTGCATCTCTCCCTTTTTCTGCTCTGCCTTTCTCATACTTTCCTTTCCTTCTTTTTTCTTTCTTCTTGTCCTGTGTATCTCCTCTCTCAGTTGTCCCATATCTGTCATTATTGACTGCAAGCCCATTTAATAAAAACTGTTGCTTGTTATTCCAATGAGTTGCTATCACATAGTTTGATCCATTACTGAAAACAAAACAAAACTCTAGTGAAAATCTTTTTACTCTGTCCCTTCTATAGAAGGGAAACTACTCAAAGTGTGTACACATTTAAATGTTTTTGTTTTAAACTAAATTGCCCTTTAAAAAAAGTATGAGCATGACAAAATAATACATATTTTAGAAAATTCAAACAACATAGAAATGAGGAGAATAAAAAGTTACCATTAATATTCTGCAAGTGATTATAACATCCAAATCAGAATATATTTGTGAGTAGATGGTAGTAATAATTACGTAATTACTCCAGAAATATAGGTGAAAAAGGGCCGTCTATCAGAAAGAGTCCCACGTGTCTTGGTTACTTTTCTCTCATTACTGAGACAAAATACTCAATGCCCCAAATGAAGGAAGGAAAGGTTTATTTAGGTTACAGTTTGTGGAGATTTCAGTCCATACTTGGCTGGTTCTGAGGCAGAGGGCAAACATGGCAGCAGGGCACAGCAAAAACAACCAGCAAAAGGGGAAGAATGGCAGACAAGCAGCCTCTTTCTACCTCCCTTACATTGTAAACAGGCTACCCCCATCCAGGGGGCATGTACCACTCACATAATCTCCATACTCTCCTCTTCCACAGGCTCAGGATGTATACAAAATAAGTACCCTGGCTCCCTGTTGAGTCACTCAGCCAAACCTCTAGACTCCCCAAGTTGACACAATGATACCATAACATTCCACCCCTTGTCAACTTGGCAACCAGACACATTTCTTTAAACAAGTTTAATCAGTTAATTGCCGCCCTTAATCTCAGTCTTAGGCAAAGTCTCTGGACATGAGCAAAATGCAGACAAACTTTCTGCCAAGCCATAACATACATCATCTGGAGTCCAACAACCAATGCAGTCTTTCCCAACAGAAAACACCCAAACCTGGTCTTTACCGGCAGAATTTCTGTCAGCCTCCTGGTCTTCTGAACTCTGACCAGAATCTCCCAGACAGAACAGCCAAAGGTGTTCTAGTGCATCTCTTTCAGGCAACATCTTCAAACCTTTGCAAATTCTTCCCACAAGCCATTTCCAAAGGCTCTTGAACCACATGGTCAGGCAACAACCTGGTACCAAATTCTGTCTTGGTTTTTTCTCTTGTTGCTGAGACAAAACACCCAACGCCAAAATGAAGGAAGAAAAGGTTTATTTAGCTTACAGTGTCTGGAGATTTCAGTCCATACTTGGCTGGCTCAGAGGCAGAGTGGCACATGGCAAAGGGCAAACGTTCATGGTGGCAGAGCACAGCAAAAACAACAAGAGCAAAAGGGAGGAATGGTGGCAAGCAGCCTCTTTCCATCTCTCTTACATTGTAAACAGGCTACCTTCACCAGGGGGCATGTAGCACTCACATAATCTCCATGCCTTCCTCTTCCACAGCCTTAGGATGTATACAAAGTAAGCACCCTGGGTTCCTGCTGAGTCACTCAGCCAAACCTCTAGACTCCCCAAGTTGACACCATGTATCAACCAAAACACCATGACTGGCAGGCACAAAAAGAAGAGATATATGTGCTGAAAATTCTGTATTCATCAACCTGGTACATGGTTACATAACCATTTAAAAGTTCGATATCTTTCCTGCATGCATGTCACAAAGTAAATAGAAATACTATTGGTGTTAATAAAATCTTGAGAAATAAAAAAGTGAAATATTCCTATAATCAACTTTCCTATTCTTTTCCCTATTCCCCATTCTTCAGAATTAACAATTGTCAGGTGTTTTTCTTTTTTTTTTGTTTTGACAAACAGACACCAATTAGCATAAAAAATAGTACAATCACAACTAATCTATAGACAAGGTGATATGGTCTCAACAGTGGTTATTGCTTTATCCATTGATATATTCGAAGTGTAAATATATGAACCCATATAGAGACATGCAAATTTACTCAGACAATTAATCCTCTCAACAACAGAAAAAAAACAAAAACCAAAAATCCAAAGACAAAAAACAAAACAGGCAAACAACAACAACAGCAACAACAACAACAACAACAAAACACCAATAGTTGCTGCTTTACATATTGATTTCTTCGAAGTGTGTGTTCAGGATGACACATACAGACGTACAAGATTGATCAAATAACCCGTCATCGATTATTGCTTGACATTAAGTGATATAATACAATAGTAGAACCATGTTAGCCCTCCTGCATATATGTATATTCATATATACATACATACATTTTTGTCCTTTTCTTCTCTCCTTTCCTTCGTCCCATCTGTTCTTTGTTTTTGAACAGATTTCCTTCATGTCTCTCAGTTTATATTCCCACTCTCGGGTTCTTACACCAGTGATACAATACGTTGCCTGCACATGTATTGCTGATTTATTTCACTTATGAGTATGGACTCCAGTTTTGTCCACTTGCCTACGAAGTCCCCAAAACTGTCTTTTTATAGCTGAATAATATTCCATTATATAAAAATGCCACAATTTTTTTAATCCAGTCTTTTGTGGATGGGCACTTGGGTTGCTTCCACATTTTCGCTATTACAAATTGTGCTGCTATAAACATGGGTGCACATATATCAGAGTGATATGATGTTTTCAGATCTTCTGGGAAAATACCCAGAAGAGGAATAGCTGGTTTGAATGGAACCTGTAGACCTAGTTTGCTGAGAAATCTCCAAACGGCTCTCCACAGTGGTTGCACCAGTCTGCATTCCCACCAGCAGTGTAATAGAGTCCCTATTTCTCCACA
>PVLD010008773.1:0-81533 GCA_004027595.1 Dinomys branickii
ATGGTTCCCCTTTTTTTTTTTTTTTCCGGGACCGGGGATCGAACTCAGGGCCCTAGTGCTCAGCGGCAAGCACTTAGCCCACTGAGCTGTACCTCCAGCCCATACACACGCAGCTCTTGATTCAAACTATAAAACAAAAATGTATGGGGCGTCAGGGGAAAATGAGCACTGACTTAATATCTAACAATAGTAAAGATCATTAATTAGCTTAGGTATGATCATGGTATTGTGCCTTACAAAGAATTCTTGCAGAGATAATAATAAAATTAATGAAAGAAACAATGTCTAGGGTTGGCTTTTAAAAAAAAGTTTAGGGTGAAGGGAGGCTAAGAGGGATAAAAACAAGCTGGAACAAGGTGGGTTATAAAGGTAGGTGATGTTAACTAGGCGTTCATTATATCCTTCTCTCTACTTTTGTATGTTTTGAATTTTCCACTAATGCAGAGACAGAGACAGAGAGAGAGAAAGCACTGTCTTCTCTCTATGTTTTGTCTCTAAGAGGTGGAGGTAGCGCTAAGGGTGTACCTCAGCTGCACAGCACACACTTAGCATGCAGAAGACCCTGGTTCACCTCCCAAAGAAGATGGGGGTAAAATAAGAACATAGCAGTTGCTTTTCTTTTTCTTTTTCTCTCTCTGTCTCATTTTTTTCCAGTACTTAGAACTGAACCCAGGGCTTCTGTACTGATCTATATTCCCAGCCCTTTTTTCAAATTTTTATTTTAAGACAGGGTCTCACTAAGTTGCTAAACTGCCCAAGCTGGGCTCAAACTTGAGTTTGTCTGCCTCAGCCCTTCGGAGTGCTGGGGTTACAGGTGTACGTCACCATGACCAACAAGCTGCTCTTCAAATACCTTGTTTCTGCTTTCCCAGTGGCCCATACTTGTAATCCCAGCTACTCGGGAGGCTGAGACGGCAGGATCACAAATTTAAGACCAACCTGGGCTATTTAGTAAGATCCTATCTCAAAATTAAAAGCAAAATGGGCTGGGGGAGTAGAGCGGTACAAAGGCCCTGAGTTCAGTCCTCAGTATCACAAAAACAAACAAAAAATTCTTCTTCTGCCCTTAATGCTTTCTCTGGCCCTTCTCATTAGGCCCTGAGCCGCTCCTCAGCACTTCCTACCAGCAAGCCAGCTTCTGACAAAACTGAGTTTAAAGTTACTACCCCACAGACAACCTGTAGCTCAGGGGTAAAAGAGGCCACCTTAACACAAAGACATAAGCTCTAATTGTGAACTTTCAGGTAGCCAAGGCTGGCCCCTCTCACGGGCAGATTAAAGGATGGTATCTGAGTGGCTTGGAGGTGGGCAGGAAGCCCATCCTGGTACATCCAGGGGCCTCTTCAATCACACTCCTTCTAGGCAGTATGTTCCTGGCAGAAGACATCATTTGTATTAATCCCTTTTCTTCAGAGACAACCAGGAGAGCAGAAACATCAGAATGAGCTGGTAATACACTGTTTCAGCAGAGTAAAATGAAGAGAAAGATATATATGCTGCTCTAGTTTGCTGTGGGCTGGGCTGAGCCGACTGCTGGCCTGCAGAGTGGGGCTGGTGCCAGGCACTTGAAAAGTGCTGCTCCTGCCTCAGGAAGTGTGAACTTTCTGTTAATGACAGGAGAAATGAGTAGGCTGAGGCTCAAAAACTCTGCTTAGTGGGGGAAAACTTCAGTCTGTCTACCAGTTCTCCCCAAGCTTCTGCAAGCTGTTTCCTAGGTGTGCTCAGCACACATTTTTCATACAACTGTGGTTTGAGGGAGGGGGCTGCTTCGTTTTTAGTTTGTTTATGTTGCTTGTTGGCATACAAATCTTTCCTTACCTGGATATACCAGACAACCCTACAGAATGTTGTCCTGTCTCCCTTAGCTACCTAATTGCTCCACAGCACTTACCTGAAATATTTATCTGTTTGCTGATCATCAGCTTTCTTCCCTAGACTGCCATCTCTACAAAGGGAGCAACACTGTCTTGTTCACCATTTGTCTACATCACTGGCTCCAAACCAGTGTTCCAGAAGTGTCTGTGGAATGTAAGAATGAACGGATGGATGAATGAGTGAATGAATGAGTGACGTGCATACAGGTGTCTTCCCAGAGGCAAAGACAGCGGGTGGGAGGGAGAGCTGCAGCAGGAAAGGTCAGGGCCGCCCTTCTCCCCAGTGTGGGCTCCCACTGCAGCCCTCACCCACGTCCTATTTAATCTGCTCACTTTCTCCTTACATTTTTCCCTTTAATATTTTTATTTATATATGATTATTATTTTTAAAAATATAAAATTAGTAAAAGCAAACAACAACAAAAGCAGCTGGATGTGGTGGTGTGTACCTATGATCCTAGCTATTCAGGAAGCTGAGGTAGAAAGATCACAACTTCAAGCCCAGCCTGGGCAACTTAATGAGACCCTATCTCAAAATTAAATAAAGTAAAATAAAAACTTTAAAGGGCTGGGGGATAAAAAGCTGGGCGCTGAGAATGCAGCTCAGCAGTAGAGCCTTTGCCCAGCGTTCATGAGGCCTCTGGGCAGGGCCCTCCAGGTGTCTTCTGCAGCACAAGGGCCCCCTACTCCGCCACCACCATCACCCCCACCTCAAGATCTCACCGCTCTGTTCAGCAGGCATTGCTTCCTCACTTTCTCCCAGAAAGAGTCTCTCTGTCCTGGGACCTCCTAAATACAAAATCGTGCAGCTTTCTGCATTGCCTTCTGGTTCTTCTGCCTCCTTGCTTTCTTTTCCCGCTGAACCAAACAAAAAACACAAAACAGCACCAAGTTACAACAAAAACTGTGAGTGCTGCAGGCAGGGGGTCAGGGTGGGATCCTGCTCTTCCATTTATAGGTGGTCTTCACCCCTTCTGGGCCTCGCCCAGTTTCCCCAGGTAACACAGAGACGGTATTACCTAAGAGACCACAGCAAAGATGAAATGGAAACATGCAGGTAGGGTTGTGATGTATCCCAGTTGATTTGCGCATTTTGAATTATCCTTTCTCCCTCATGCTGGACTTTTGTAGCTTCTTTTTTACTTTGATTTTTCTAGAGATAATGAATACCAATTTTTCTTCATTAAATTATTCATAGAGACTAATTTCATCATCTTCTCCTTTCCTTTCACTGGGTTCCATCTGATTTTACTGACTTCCCCATCTGCCTATCAGTGGTCTTGGGGTCTGTTTGGTTCTAAAGGCCCAAAGAAATCTGGCAGAGGGAGGGACGAATGGGTACCTGGCCCCGGCCTGCCCTCCAGCACAATGGCCCACCCTGTACCCACAGCCCCGGGTGGCCCAAGGAACCCACTTTCTGTTCCCAGAGGCCAGGGCCAAAGTTCAGGAACAACAGGCACACAACCACCACCCAGGTCCAGCTGTCAGGCAGCTACTTGCCTCCTCCAAGGCTATGCTTTCCCAGAGCTGAAAATAACAAAAATACATATGGGCCCCCTGCCCAGCCTTGCTTTTGCACACACAGATACATGTACACGCTCACATATGCACACACCCTGCCAAAGCAAGGGAGCCAGCACCAGGCTCAGCTCAGGGTGCTCCCTGAGGAGCTTGGGCTGGGTTGGCTTCTGGCTAGGGAAGAGAAGAACACATTGAGGAGGAAGCCCTGCAGAAGGCTTCCTGAGAAGCACAATAGGAGGATTTTACAGGCGCTTCTGCGCCCGGGAGGGCCCACACATGCCTGGAAGTCCAGGTGCTCCCTACACCAGAAGGAGGAAGAGGCCCTGGGTGCTTCTCCCTGGACACCTCCCTGCACCTGGGGTTGGGATTGGGATGTAGACAACTTTCCCCCACCAGCTGGCTGGCCCTTGAATAAAATGTCAATGAGAAAGCAACAGGAAGAGGTCAGGGGTGTTCCAGAGACCAGCCAGGCCGGAGCGCAGGCCCACAAAGAATTGGCAGTCAAGAGACTCAAGGACAAACCAAATGCTCTGGGAGCTTTTGTGGAGTTAACATCTTAACTTTTGGCAGGAGGCCAAGGGTGGGGTTTCTCTCTTAACAGATCTTGAATGTGCGCCACCTTGGCCAAAAGCAGGACAGTAAAAGGCAGTAGTAGCACATGGAGACTTGGTCAGGGAGGCACAGAGGGTCAGTGTGAAGCAGGAAAAGTGGAGGGAGCTAGGAAGCCAGGGAAAGTAGGAGCAAGGGAGCAGCCCTTGGGGGACCCTGCGGGGCAGCTGCACACTCAAGGCTGCTCTGATGCTTGGCGCCACAGCGAGGGTAAGAGAGGATAGAGCTCAAGAGGGCTCGAGCGACACTGGCGAGAAGGGGAGACCCTGCCCCGGCCTTCTTCCTTCACGGGCACATGGCCCCTCACCAGTGCACACACAGTGCACCAAGGCCCACATTTCCTCCCCTTCCCTCTACTGGTTTGGAAACTCCAGTGCACACCCCCTCTTCTCTCTCGCTCTCTCTCCCCACTCACGCGTGCTTGCTTTCGGAAACTCAACGTATTTAGATACCTTTACACGGTTACTTAGAGCAGACATCTTTCTCTCTGGCCCTGTCAACGACTCCATAGCCTCTGCCTGTGGCCCACATCTTGGGAGGCGCAGTCCTCCCACCGAAGGCCTCTATTTTTGTAAGCGCTCTTGTAGTCCTGCCACTGGCAAGCTCAAGCCCAACTTTGCCCTTCTCTTCTCTTTACCCTTCTTGGGCATTTTATTTACCCAATAAAAACCTCACCCCAGAGCTTTCGCCCACAGAGATGAAAGTGGTTCCCACAGCCTCAATCAGCAGGCTCCATAGAGTGGAAAAGGGGTTTCCCTGGGCAAGCAGCCAAGTCCGAGGGGAAAGGAGGCCCCTGGCTCTTACGCGAGACCAGTTTTGGAGGGTTCGCTTGAACTGTGCCTTGTCCCATCCTTCAAACCCTGGCTTCTCAGCCAGTGTGAGCTGGTGGAGTGATGAGGGCAGCCCAGACTTAATGGGATGTGGCCTCGGCCCTGCTTTGAGTAACCCTGCTTCAAGCTCTTCAGGAAGCAGCTGCCATCCGCCTGTCCTGGGGGTGTTGTACCAGCAGGCTCAGCAGCAAGGGCAGTTACTGACTTACAGCTGGAGGACTCCCTCCAAGACAGATAAAGACAGTGAGGGCTTCCTGACTCACCACAGATCAGAGAGACAAGGGCAGCTCTTGAGCACCAGGCTAGGAGGTGAGGGGGAGGTGCCTCACTTTCACCTCCTGAGGTTTACGAGGGTAATACAGGGTAATGACAGGTTTCTGCCTTTCTCCCACTTCAAAGCTCAAGGGGTCAAACTGTTCTGGGAAAAGTGGAACCTGGACCCAGCCCTCCACCCTGCTCTGTAGGGGCAGCTGTGGCAGGAAGGCACAGGTGAGGAGTGCCAAACAAGAGGACCAGCCTTCTGGAGCACAGATGTCAGGAATAAGAGGACAGCCTCATCAGGAAGCCGTCTGGCTGTGGCCCACAGCCCCAGTACCCCAAAGGTCAAGACACATATCCAAATGCACAGGGGAACCTTTGTAGGCACAGAAACCTGTGTGCACATGCTCACACGAACACACTCCTCCACACATGCATGCACATTGGCAGACAGGCACACACATCCAAACACAGATACTAACATGCAAGCACATACACAAGCAAAATTCACACACAGGCACAAATACACACACATGCAGCCACATACATAAAGGCACAGGCAACACATGAGTACACAGGAGCATGCACATACACCGACACACAACTCACCACATACAAGGCACCTACTAAAGGCACTAAAGGCACAGGTGTCTGCATATGCGCCCCCCACACACAGAGGTGTTCCCCTACCTCCAGTTCAAACACCCGCCACCAGGCCACTTGAGAGTCCTGGCCAGCAGCCCTGCAGCTCACTCTGGACTGCAGCCTGGTCCCTCCCCCGCCCCGCCCCCCCACCCCCACCCCAGCTCTGGTTGGCTGTATAAAGTCCCTCCCTTTGCCCCTTCCTGCACAGTCTGCCGGATTCCAGTACGGATCCCTTCTTGCCTTGTCTGGACTCTGCCCACTTCTGGCCAGCCCGTCAGGACCAAAGTGTAGCTGCCAGCAGCATGGGTAAGGACAGGGGTCTCTGACAGCCCACTCCTCCTGTGCCTCCCATTTAGAGGGACCCCTCTCAGGGGGGACTCAAAACTGGGGGATTGGGTCGTTAGGTGAGGGAGGACTAGTCTCTTCACGGTCCCTTCCCTACATGCAGCACACACACACCCCTAGCATTTCTGAGCCCTAAGGAAAAGGCGGAGAGGGCAGAGAGACTGCTGGGAAGGGTGACACTGGGTTCTCATCTAGCTCTGCTCAGCAGGGGCCAGGGCAGGGTGTCTTTTGGCAGCCAAGACAATTAGATGAGGCAGGACTCTTAGGGGAGCCTCAATGTCCCTGCCTGTCACCACTGAGACAAACAATCCTGTTCTCAGCACTGGGCCAACTTCTCCCTCCAGGAGAGAGGGAACCCAAGCCCTTCATGCCCAGGGCTCTCTACAGCTGCCCACACAGTCACTTTGGGAAGTCAGGGACCCCACACTCTCTCACTGGGAACCTGTTTCAGTGCCCCCCTCAGTCCCCAGCCCTCCTGTTCCTCTGTCTGTGGGCTCTTGCCCAGCTGAAGAGTCTAGAGGTCTGAACTTGTCTCTTGGAGGAGGTGGCTTTTCCCTGGGCTGGCACAATGCCCAGTCACCACCCTGGCATGGAAGAGCCACTTGAGCTCCCCCAGGTTCATCTCAAACAGAAGATGCTCAGCAATCTTCGCTTGAGATTCTTAAGCCAGGAGGGCACATCCAGAAAGAGGAGTGACACTCCCCACAGCCTGAGTGGCCTTGGGCCAGACCCCAGGAAATGTGTAGGCAGGGCAGGGCTGAGCTGATGCTCTGGAACCAGCCACATCTTTACAGGACTTTCACTTTCCTCTCAGCCTCTTTGGCTTTTTAGTTTTGTGTTTTGGTTTTGTTTTGTTTTGTTTTGTTTGAAGGAGTTGTGCCAGGAAAGACCTCAGGGCCTCCACACTGAGCTGCATCCCGAACTCTTTTTTATTTTTAAATTTTGAGAAGGGGTCTTGCTAAGTCACTAAGTTGCCCAGGCTGCACTCAAACTCTTGATTCTCCTGCCTCAGCCTCCCAGAGCGCTGGATTATAGGCATGTGCCACCATACCTGGCTTCATAGCTATCTTGATGTCTCAGATTTTGTGACTCTCCTTCCCCTCGGTGTCCAGTAACCTCCTTCCCCTCCCACTGGTATCCTGTGCCAAGCCCTGGCACAGCTTAGCTGTATAGCAAAACAAGTCTCCTTAACTCCTTTGCACCAGACCCCGCACCCTTCCCCACCAACCACAGCCCTCTCTCAGGGCATGAACACTGCCCAGTATCTGCCTCTGACAGCCCTTCTCATCTGTACACAACCTTTGTTCCAGCCTGATGAACTCTTGCATACGCTGTCTTATTTACCCATGTTTTTTGTTTTTCTTCACTTGGAAGTAATTATGAGTATGTTATTTGACCTTTGAACCCACCTTGAGAGGTGGGTAGGGTATTATTACCTCCTCCTTTGGCAAATGAGCAGAGAAAGTGAAGATAGCAGATACCGAATCTGGAAAGTGAAGCTAGGTCTAGAATTTTAGAATATTTTTTAAGGTACTGCAGCTTGAACCCAAGGTGAGCTACATCCCCAGGGCCGTTATATTTTAATTCTGAGACAAGGTCTTGCTAAGTTGCCCAGGCTAGGCTCAAACTTGCAATCCTGTCCCAGCCTCCCAGGGTACTGGGACTACAGGCTTGTGCCCTGAAACCTGTCTAGTTTTTGGATTCTGAAAGACTCTTGCTGCCTGTCTGCTTCCTAAATCACTTAGCTCCTACGTGTTGGGCGCCACGGACCCGTAGGGGCTGGGCTCTGTGTACCCCTGGTCCTTATTTGCAGCCCACACGGAGAGAGGTGAAGTCCCGGGTTTCTTCCAGCCTGCAGCCTCCTCTGGGCTGTTTTGCAACTCTTCTTCCAGGCCAGCTCCAAACTTCTGCTGGGGTCCTGCACTGTCCTTCGCAGTGGCTGGCCATGGTCCTCTCTTGCAAGACTTCAGGGTCAGGGGGCCACTTCCTACAACAGGGAAGTGGGTAGAAACTGGCCTGAGGACCTCCAGCTAGCAGCAGGCTGAGGCTCCTACGTCCTCGCCCTACAGGAACTGGTTATATAATCCAGGCTGTGGTCAGCACCCTGGAGGAGGGGCCAGGAGAGGAAAGCAGGAAGTGTCCTGAGCCCTGCGGGAAGGGGTGCACAAACATCCCCACTCCCTGAGTGCTGCTCCTCCAGAACAGGCAGGGATCCTGGGCTCCCGCTGGGCTTTATGTCTCATAAAAACCCTAGTGGTGTTCCTATTATCCCCCTTTCACAGACAAAGGGGAATAGAAGCCAGAGTCCCTACCGTTTGTGGGACCGAGGCTGGGACCTAAATCCGTGCCACACTTACTACAACACGCAGGCTCTGCCTCACTTGCCCTAACCCCCTCCCGTGGGCCCTGCTGGAGGTCTTTCCCCTTCAGGGCTTCCTGTCGTGCCGCATGCACTTGGTGCCGTGAGGGACCTCAGAGGATAGGCCAGCGGTGGGGCCCTGGGACAGTCCAAGCTGGCCAGGCGTGTGTGGGCCACGTGTGTGTCACGGGCTGAAGGAGGGGCCCCTGCCCTCCAGAGTGAGGTCCAGCCAACGTGCCCTCTTATCTCCACAGCTGCGAAGTGTAAGTGTGGCCCTGGCTACCCCAGCCCCCGGGAGGCTATGAAAGGTAACCGAGCAGTGTGTGGAAACCAGCACCCTCAGGGAGTCCCCGGCCGGGGGTGGGGGCAGACACCTCAGCCCTCTGACACACCCAGGCCCGTCTTCACCATTGCTGCCCACCCTGCCATCCCCACTGCCTGCTTTCTACCCAACAGGACCCCGGGAGCAGATTATCTACCTGCCCTGCATTTACCGCAACACAGGCATCGAGGCCCCAGATTATCTGGCCACTGTGGATGTTGACCCCAAGTCTCCCCAGTATTGCCAGGTGAGCAGGGCGCGGGCACTGGCGTTCCCGTGAGACTCCTCCTGGCCCTGGCATCCTCTTTTGTCTTCCCTGGATATGGCTGTGCAAGTGGTTCACTGAACAAGGGTCCCCCCTTCCTGCAGGATGAAAGAAGGGCTGAAATCCAGCCTGTGCCCTGATAGCAAGCCAAAATGAGTGCACAGGGGTGCACAGAGGCACGGCCTGGGCAAGCACTACCACTTCTTTAAATGCTAGGTCATCCACCGGCTGCCCATGCCCTACCTGAAGGACGAGCTGCATCACTCAGGATGGAACACCTGCAGCAGCTGCTTCGGGGACAGCACCAAGTCACGCACCAAGCTGATGCTGCCCTGCCTCATCTCCTCTCGCATCTACGTGGTAGACGTGGGCACTCAGCCCCGAGCCCCAAAGCTGCACAAGGCACGTCCCCGGCCTCACCAGCAGGGAGCTGTAATGCACCCCAACAGCGGGAAACTGCCCCTAAACTACTGCCTCCTCCCATGCAGGATGAAACTCAGCAGCAGGGAGGGAGGTTAGACTTTAAAAAGGGGTTACTGGCCAGGTGTGGCGGCACACACCTCTAGTTCCAGCACTCTGGGAAGCCGAAGTAAGAGGATCGCAAGTTTCAGTCCAGGCTGGGGAACTTGGTGGCTTAGTGAGACTCTGTCTCCAAATTTTAAAAATAATAATAATTTTTAAAAGGGCTGTGGATGTAACTCAGTACAAAGGCCCTGGGTTTAATCCTCAGGGCTGGAAAAAAAAGGGCGGGGAGGAGGGTTACCAGGCATGCTGAGCTTTCACCATGCAGTGCCTTGGTCCAGGACACAGGGGAAGAGGCGGTTTTCCTCTAAAAGGGTGAGGCAACCAATTTCCCCCCACCCAGCTACGTGCTCAGGGCTTCCCTTAGGCAGGAACCTACAGTCTTTCCCCTCTACACTTGGATCTGTACCCTCTGGAGCCAGACACTCGTGGTGCTGCCTATTGGTGATACAGAGCTGACACTGGCACGGGCCCAGCCCTGGAAGACCTTGTCCCTCTGGCAATGGAGTGGTGGGATGGCACAAGGGGTTTCCAGCCTGGGGCGGCGGGTAGTTGGCAGCATCTTTCATTTTCTTTTGCTGCTTATAGAAGCTCCCAGACTGAGTCTTTGCCATATTCCTGCAGAAAGAGTTGTGACCATGTGTGGAGGGCAAAGGGGAGAGGGGCAGCATACACACCAGGGAGTACAGAGCTAGGCAGTGGGGACCCTAGCACTATAAAGTTCTGACCCCATTTCCTACCCCTCGCTAGGTCATTGAGCCCCAGGAGGTTTATACCAAGTGTAACCTGGGCAATCTCCACACCAGCCACTGCCTGGCCACTGGGGAAGTGATGATCAGCTCTCTGGGAGACCCCAACGGCAATGCCAAAGGTACATGCTGGCCCCGGGTGCTACAAAACTGCAACTGTGGGATATGGGACAGATGTACCTGGGGGTTCGAGTCTGCAAGCAGCAGAATGCAGAGCCAGTGGAATGCGGCCCATGTTTGAAGTGTTAGTAAGTAACTTCAGCTGTTTCAATTATTCCTGTGAAGATGAGCCTTGACTGATGAGCTTGGTTAAAAGGGATAGCCACCTGGGCGTGGTGGCACACACCTGTAATCTCAGCACTTAGGAGGCTAAAGCAGAAGGATCACAGCGAGTTTGAGGCCAACCTGGGCTATATAACGAATTCAAAGTCAGCCTGAACTATATAGCAAGGCCCTGTCTCAAAAACAAAGCAAAACAAAGTACAGCCAGAGCTAGCCATGCTGGCTCACGCCTGTAATCCCAGCACTTTAGGTATCTAAGGCAGGAGGATCCCAAGTTCAAGTCCAGCCTGGACAATTTAAAGAAAGATCCTGTCTCAATATCAAAAATAAAAAGGCTTAGCATATAGCTCAGTGTAGAAGGCCTGGGTTCAATACCCAGTACCACCACTACCACCACCAAAAAAAAAAAGGTACAGTCAGAACAGTCTGCCTGCCATGAGGAACGTGAGCACAGACATGGCCTCAGAAATATGTACATTTAATATCAGCCATTGTGAATGAGTGACCAAATCTCACACTCCTTGGAATTCTTTCTTTTTTCTTTTTTTTTTTTTTTCTGGCGGCACCAGAGATTACAGCTGACAACCTTGTGCTTGCCAGGCAGGCGCTTACACCACTGAGCTATATCCCCATCCCTTCTCTCCTTAGAATTCTTAATCTTCATATTTGCCATCCCATTTATGGTAATCAAAGGTAACACTTAAAAAATGTCCACATGATCCTGACAGAACCTGTGAGGTTGGTACTCCTATGATCCCTGCTTATAGCTGAGAACGCTGGGGTACAGATTGGTTAAGTAAGTTACCCAAGGTCACACAGCCAGTAAGTCACAGAGCGGGAACTCAAATCCAGCCATCTGGCTCCAGAGTCTACGCCCTAATCACCATTCTAGGCTGCCTCTCAGAGCTTCATGCATTTCTTCAGACTCTTTCATCAAAGGACCTGGGGGTGCTCAACTGAGGCCGTCCAGCTAAGAGTACTCTACTACATCCACTTGACTGCACCACCCAGAGATGGGAGGAATGTGATATTCCTGGAGTTAGGAACACTTAGGAATAGCTATCTGGTCATGTTTGCAAAACTGTGTCAAGATGTCACACTCAGCAAAGGAACATTTTTCTTAGTCACTTTCTCATCACTGGAACAAAATACCCAACTCCTGCAATTTAAAGGAGGACAGGTTTATTTTGGCACATGGTTTTTAGAGGATCCAGTCCATGTTCACGCGGCCCCAAGGCAGGGAGAACACAGTGGAAGGGCCTGGCCAAGGAAAGCTGTGCACATCACGATGGCCAGGACACACAGAGCAAGGGAAGGAGCTGAGGAGGGAAAGGCAGATCAGTGCCCAGCAACAGCCATGAACCAGGCCCCAGTTCCTACTCAATATAGCACCCCATGATTCAATCACCTCCCAAAACCCTTGCCTCTGAGGACATGAGCGTACTGGAGGGCATCCTAGATCTCAACCATAACAGCATTCAGGTTGAAGGACAAATAAATATAACTTGTCTGCTCTGTTTAAAAAACTGTGGTGAGCCAGGCCTGGTAGCACACACCTGTAACCCAGCACTCAGGAGGCTGAGGCAGGAGCATTACCACGAGTCTGAAGCCAGCCTGGGCTACATAGTGAGTTCAAGGCCAGCCTGAACTACATAACGAGACCCTGTCACAAAAAAAAAAAAAAATAGAAACAAAAACGTGACGAGCAGAATAGAGCTTAGACGCTGGAAGGAGCCCCGCCCTGAGTGCAGGAACTAGACAGGAGAGGGGGGGTTACTGAGTCCCCAAAGATCTTGTAATGTAAAGAGAAAACTTCCCAAGTTTGGGAGAAAGATGAGTAGGAGGCCTACCCCACCCCCCCACCCCACCCCCAGGCACCTGCCTTGGCCATTCCTAGGAAGGATCTTTTGAACTCTTAAATTTAAGGAGCTGCCAACCTGGACGCACAGGAAACAGAGTTAGAGCCCTCAGCCCTGCCCGAGGTGAACGCAGGGTGCAGCAGTGCCTCTCCCTAACACCTCCTTTCCTTTCTGCTCAGGTGGCTTTGTGCTGCTGGATGGGGAGACTTTCCAGGTGCAGGGGACATGGGAGCGGCCTGGGGGTGCTGCAAGAATGGGCTACGACTTCTGGTACCAGCCTCGACACAATGTCATGGTCAGCACAGAATGGGCAGCTCCCAATGTCTTCAAAGATGGTTTCAACCCTGCTCATGTGAAGGAAGGTAAGAATCCAACCCCCACCCCACCCCCGTGTGCCTTCTGCTCCAAACCTTCCTTCCAGTGGTCGCTAGATGCCGTGGGTTATGGTATAGGATTTGCTGAGTGCTCAAGCTTGCCAAGCGTCCCTTCTGCCTAGCCCAGGCCCCAGCCTGCACCCAGTACCCCCAGGCCCCACCCCCAACCTGAGCCATCCTCCACCCACCCCACTCAGGGCTATATGGGAGAAACATACACATATGGGACTGGCAGCGCCATGAGCTCAAACAGACTCTGACCATGGAGGACGGGCTCATCCCCCTGGAGGTCCGCTTCCTGCATGACCCGGATGCCACTGAGGGCTTTGTGGGCTGTGCCCTCAGCTCCAACATCCAGCGTTTCTACCAGAACGAGGTAACCTACACCCTCCAGCCTCAGTTGTCTTATGCACGCCTCTGTCCCCACTTCCAGTATGATGCTCCCTGGGTCCTGGGAACAAAACAGCAAGGTCACGTGCCCTGCCTTTCTTCCCTGGATGCTCCACTAATCTCCACCTTGTCACCTTAGGAATGCAGAGTCAGATCCCCAGAACCAAAGGGGCGGGGGTGCTGCCCCCTCGGCCCCCAACCTCACAGGCTCACCTCAACCTCCTAACCTCACCCTCTACTGTTGCCTTTTGCTAAAACTGCCTCACACAGACAGGGTAATTTAGCTCATGGATCTGGAAGCAGAAGGTCCAGGCAAGGAGTGGCATCTGGTAAGAGCTTTCTTGCTGGCGAGGACTCTCCAGAGCCCCAAGGCAATGAGGGGACATGTACAACAGATTAACCCACTCGTGGGTCAATCCATTCATGAGGTCCTACCTCTTCATACCTTGAATTGAGGATGACATTCAGTTTTGGTGGGGACATTCAAACCATAGCACTGTGGAACTATAATTGGCCATATTCATTCTTATGTTCAAAAATTAGAGTCAGGTGCAGTGGCACCCACGTGTCATCCTAGCACTTAGAGTGGCTGAGGCAGGAAGATCACAAGTTCAAGTCCTGCTTGGGCAGCTTAGTGAAGGAAGGCAGGAGTAAGGCTGGAAACGCAGCACAGGGGTGGTAGAACACCCGAGTTTGATCCTCAGTATAAAGACAAAGGAAAACAAAAACTATGTAGCAAACGTCTATGTTGGCACTGTGCTAGGTGCTAGGAAAGCAGAGTGGGGCCAACACAAGCACTGTCTGAAGGGGCGTGCAGGGAGGTAGACCCTAGTGGCAAGAAGTAGCATGGCGGCACACACTCGCAATCCCAGCACTCTGGGAAGCAGAGGGAAGAAGACCCCAGATCTGAACCAACCTGGGCAACCTAGCAACTTAACAAGTGCCTGTCTCAAAATGAAAAATAAAGGACTGGGGATACAGCTCAGTGTGAATCCCTTCAGTTCAATCCCCAGTCCCAAAAGAGAAGGTGCATCTACTCTGTCCCTCTCAGCTTCCTAACCTCGCCCTCTACTCCCCGGTGTAGAAAGCTACCTGGTCAGTGGAAAAAGTGATCCAGGTGCCCCCCAAGAAAGTGAAGGGCTGGATGCTGCCCGAAATGCCAGGTGAGTACTGAGAGAAGGATGCAAATTAGGAGGTTGATTTCTGACCTGGGAACCAAGAGTCCTTAAAGCCTCTGAACTCCCACCCCCTAGGCTTGATCACTGACATCCTGCTGTCCCTGGATGACCGCTTCCTCTACTTTAGCAACTGGGTGCACGGGGATGTACGGCAGTATGACATCTCTGACCCACGGAGGCCCCGCCTCACTGGACAGGTGAGTGTCCTAGCGAGACGAGGAGAAAGGGAGGGAGGAGAGTGTTGAAGGGGTGAGTGTAGGGCGGGAAGCAGCTGCGAGGAGCAGGAAGAGCAAAAACACGGGCTGCAGGATGGTGCAGGCTTGGGCCTGGGGGAGCCATGGCTGGACATGCGAACGTGTCCAGGAGTGTGATATCCCGAGCAGGCAAGCTGCTTCTCTGCAACGTCCATACCTCTCACCACGGTCTTCTGTCCTCTTCACCTCCCCACCTAGATCTTCCTGGGAGGCAGCATTGTTAAGGGAGGACCCGTGCAAGTGCTGGAGGACCAGGAGCTAAAATGCCAACCAGAGCCCCTGGTAGTCAAGGTGAGGCCCTCTTCCTGTCCCCCTAGTCCCCCTCAGCTGCAGGCTCAGAGGATAAGGGGACGCAGTACAGGAACATGCTTGTGCTATCTAGGTGGTGCCTGCAATCCCCTCCTTGGATCTGTGTATTACCTTGGGGTCTAATACCCACTTTCTCCAAGGGAAAACGGGTGGCTGGAGGCCCTCAGATGATCCAGCTGAGCCTTGATGGGAAGCGTCTCTATGTCACCACGTCACTGTACAGCGGTTGGGACAAGCAGTTTTACCCTGATCTCATCAAGTAAGAAGCAGACCCCCGGGCTGACCCTCTCCCACCTCCTTCCCCCCCGGGGGGTCATGTGACTATCTGAAGGCTGCTGGGAGACACCCACACACACCCAAGCCCGCAGCTGGCCCACTCAGACCCTGCCCCTTCCTCAGGAACCCATCCCACATTCACAAAATCTTAGAAAGCGGGGCTGGTGCCTCTGACCTTTCCCTCACCCCCACCCCCTTTTCCACCAGAGAAGGTTCGGTGATCCTGCAGGTGGACGTAGACACAGAGAAGGGAGGGCTGAAGCTGAACCCCGATTTCCTGGTGGACTTTGGGAAGGAGCCTCTCGGCCCGGCCCTGGCCCATGAGATGCGCTACCCAGGGGGCGACTGCACCTCTGACATCTGGATCTGAAGTAAACCCCAGTACCCACCCCCACGCCCTGAGCCCTCACTTTCCAGAGGCCTGGCTTTACTCTGCTTTCTCCTGGCCCTGACCCACGGCCGTTTGTCCCGCTAGAGCCAACTGAGGCCGCTAAAACAGACCAAGGGGCATTTCCTCTTCTTGGCCACTAATGCTTGTAGCTCACTGTTCTCGTTTTTATATAAGTTCTTGGAAGTACCAAAAAATAAACTAGTGAACTATTCTCAGATCACTTGCTGGTTTTTTGGGGGGTGGATATGTGACCCCTCTTCTACTGATTGGAGAAGAACTGAGGACTGCAGGGTGTTACATGGCTAGTAATAACTAGCCAATAACCCCAACGTGTACTAACCATGCCAGAACCTCATTTCCTTTTTTCCTTTCTTCTCTTCTCTTCCCTTCTTTTCCCTTCCCTTCCCTCCCTGCCTCTCATAATGGGGACTGAACCCAGGGCCTTTGCACTGAGCTACATCCCAAGTCCTTTTTTATCTTGAGACATGGACTCACTAATTGCTAAATTGCCCGGGCTTAAAAGCACGTGCTACGACACCCAACCAAAATTTCAGTTTATGGTCAGACAGAACCTAAAACTTTCAAGAATGACTGCCACAGGAGATGGCAGGGTAGTGTTTCCATACCTTTATTTTAAAGTATGCTTTCTTTTTTTTGGCGGTACTAGGGATTGAACTCAGGACCCTGCGCTTGCTAGGCAGGTGCTTATTTCACTGAGCTATATCCCCAGCTCCTAAAGTATGCTTTCTTTTAAGTAATCTAAAATATCACTCACCAGCCCTAAGAGACTGCAAGGTGCACCTCCACACACAGGAGACCCCAGGATCCCTCAGGTGGACAGTGTGATTGACTTCCACGGTGCTGACACTACTGGGGGAACTTTTTTTTTTTTTTTGCGGTACTGGGGATCGAACTCAGGACCCCGCGCTTGCTAGGCAAGCGCTTATTCCACTGAGCTATATCCCCAGCCCTGGAAGAACTTTTTATTGCTGAGAGGCCAAATGTGTCATCTCCTACCTGAAAAACAGAACTCAGCCACACAGGAGGGCTAGGAGCACCGAAGTGTCACAGCCCAACGCCATGGTCACAGCACTCTTGTCTCCCCACCTGGACAGGACTTTAGAACTCTGTCCAAATCAGAGATGATTCCTTTCTTGTGCTAGGTCTTTAATTCCTTATAAAAAGGAATCTAATTGAAGTTCCACAGCCCTAAAACACAGCAGCCAAGTAGTATTATGATCTCTTATTCTCTACATTAGACAGCATTAAGGAACATGCAGGTACTACACCACATTTTCTTTCAGTCTTCTGAAATAGTACCCTTTCTTAAAACATTGGAACAATCCGAGAACCCCAGAAAGGCCTAGCCACTCCAAATGCATCACATTTCTTTTCTACTTGAGACCTTTAGACCTATTTCCAGAAACACCCACGTCAACTGGAGTTTTGATTCCTTCCCTCTGCCTTATCTGCTGCCTGGTGGTAACTCAGTGGTAGAACGCTTGCCTAGTGTGGCCCTCAGTTCAGTCCCCAGCATCACACACACACACACACACACACACACACAAAGTGACATGTGTTCTTAAGGTTAAATGCAGGCAGCTTTATGGGCATTAAGAAGAGACCCACTGGAGGTTCAAGAAAGAAGGCTTCCCAGAGGATGTGATGGCCTGGCCCTGCAGCAGGAATGTATACACACCTATAAGAATAGATAAAATGAAGATAAAAAATAATGAGGCTGCAGGCATAGTGCAGTGATATGCTTGGTATGCCCAGGGCCCTGAGTTCATGCCCCAGAGAACTGTAAAAGTATATTCATATAAAAGCCTGTGCAAAACTGTTTATAGCAGCTTTCCTGTTAATAAAACTGGAAACAACTCAAAATGTCCTTCACCAGATTCACCAAAAGTAGGTAAACGGTTAAACAAATTGTATTAGGTTCATACCATGGAATATTACTCAGTAATAAAAATGAATGAATTATCAATATATGTAACAACTTAGATAGATCTCAAGGGAATTTCAGTGAATGAAAAAAGTCTCAATATGCTAATCTACAGTATTATTCCATTTACATAACATCCCTGAAATGAAAACAATTGAAGAAGAGGTCAGTAATTGCCAGGGGTGGGGATGGAGGTGGTGTACTATAAGGGAGGTGTGAGGTGTCCTTTTGGTGATGAAACGGTTCTGTCTCCTGGCTGCAGTGGTGATTACCCAAATTCACAATGTAATAAAATTACACAGACCTTAATACACACAAATGAGTGAAACTAGTGAAATCTGAGCTAGTCTGATGCATTGCATCAGTGATGCTGGTTGTTATACTGCACTACAATTATCCAAGGCGTGTCCCTGGGGGAAAAGGGCAAAGGCTGTGTGAGTTCTCTCTATTATTTCTTGCAACTGGATGTGAATCTAAAATTATCTCAAAACAAAAGGCAACACAGGTGACAAGGGAGCACCCATTGGTCAAAGTGGAGCAATCTGAGCATCAAAAAGAGTAATAACCAAAACGGACTGAAATGCCTTAATTTTGCTAAAATCAAGTTTGTGATACACATAAAACCCTAACTGTTGGGGCTGGGGATATAGCTCAGTGGAATAAGCGCCTGCCTAGCAAGCGCAGGGTCCTGAGTTCGATCCCCAGTACCGCCAAAAAAAAAAAACCCTAACTGTTCACTTTTGGAAGATATTAGGACACCATCTCCTCATCCCGAAAGCTGGAAATATACAGGGAAAGAATCAAGTGTTTATGTTGCCCTCCTTTAGGAATTGCCTTGGAATAATGAAGTGGTAAGAAAAAGTTCTTTGGGCTGGAGATATAGCTCAGTGGAATAAGCGCCTGCCTGGCAAGCGCAAGGTTCTGAGTTCGATCCCCAGTACCACCAAAAAAAAAAAAAGAAAGAAAAAGTTCTTCATAAAATCCCAGCTAGTACGTTCAAGTGAATGAATTTGAACAGCACCAATTTGTCGCCTACAATGACAAATGAATCTAGTCCGCGCTCATCACTAACACTAACACCACTGAATGGAAGACTAGAATAGGACCCTGCAGCAGAGTGACCCCAAACTGATCAACCCTAACCCACCAAACAATCTTCACATCATAAGAAGAGCGACAATCTGACGTTATGTGCCTCCTAAAGAAATGCAGTAGAAAATATACAATACCCAGGAAGTATTCTACCCAGAAAAATCAAAATGAGTTTGGTGTAGCAGTGCATGCCTGTATTCTTGGCATTTTGAGAGACTTGAGGCAGAAGCCCAACCTGCGCAGCTCATTGAGAAATATAGTGAAACCCTGTCTCAAAAAAAAGTTAAAAAAGGGCTAAGAGCCAGGCATGATGGCACACACCTATAATCTGAGCACTCAGGAAGCTGAGGCAGGAGGATTGCTGTGAGTTCAAGGCCCACCTGGGCTACAAAGTGAGTTCAAGACCAGCCTGAAATATATATATAATATAATACAATATAATATATAATAAAAAAGGGTTGGGGATGTAACTCAGTGGAAAGGCCCTGAGTTTAATCTCTGTATTGAAAAAAAAAAAGATGCAATAATATAAACAGAGAATAAAGAAAATTCTATAGAGCAAATAACTATTTTCCTCCACAAATAAATTGAGATGGAGACTACAGATTTTTAAAAAATTTAATTTTTAAAAACATTTTAAAATGCATTAATGAAAACCAAACATAATACAGCACGTGGCCTATGGCGATCCTGGTTTAGAACCTGCCCACAGAAAATACCAGGCAAGGAGGTGCGTACCATAATCCTAGCATGTAGGAGGCTGAGGAAAGAGGGTTACAAGTTTGAAGCCAGCCTGGGCTACATAGCAAGATCCTGTCTCCAAAAAAATTTTAAAGGAGTGGGGGGCTTTGAACACTGACTAGATGCTTGATAGTATTAAAAGATTATTTTTAATTTTTAAGGTTATAATGGCATTAGGATTACATTAAAAGAGTCCTATGTTTTAGTTATACAGAAGTATTTACTATAAATACTAATATTTATAGATAAAGTGATATAATGAACGTTTACACCATAGTAGTTTAGAGCAGGTGAGCTGGTGGTATTGTTATCAATTTCTGACTCCAGAATGGATTCTTCTTACCTCTCCATTTTTTGGGGGGGTTGGGGGTTACCGGGAATGGAACTCACAACCTCACGCTTGCCAGGCAGGGGCTGTGCCGCCAAGCTATATTCCCAGTCCCTACCTCTCCAGTTTGTAGAACCAACAATTGAATACCAGCTGAGCAGCAAAGGAGATTCATATTCTTGGCCAGGAACAGGAGATGGAAATAAAACTCGCAAATCAACCTCTCACCCTGTTGGAAGTCCATGAGTTAAAGATATAGGGTAAAAGAAATTAAGAGGAGCAGCAGGCTAGCAAAGAGGGGCAGTCAGGTCTTCTTCTTGCCATGACAATTGCCAACTGTTCTGGTACTAACGAGTGTCATTATCAAAGATAAGTAAGATTAAAGCAGAGTAGAAATTCAGCCAGGGAGGAGGAGCTAGGGCTGAACACAGAGCCATACACATTTGTGAAGCACATGCTCTACCACTGAGCTACACCCCCAGCTCCAAGAATAGCTTTTCTTTTAAATTAAAAAAACTAGTAACAGAAAGCTTCTGGCACTAAAAACAAAGATATACTATATAACTACATTGTTTGAAACAGTATACAGTATTATAGGTGGAGGAATAGAATCAAATGAAGAGTATAATGTCCAACAGGCCTGGTCTTATAGTACCAGCACTGAGGGAGGCTGAGGCAGGAAAATCAAAACTTGAAGTCTCATCATAGTCATTTAGCAAAACCTTGTCTCAAGTCTAAAAATTAAAAGGCTTAGCTACGTGGTAGAGTGTCCTTGGGTTTATTCCCTAATAATACACACACACACACACACACACACACACACACACACGGAATATAAAGCTCAGAAACAAGTCCAACTATACAAGGTAACTTAGTATATAATTAAAGTACATGACATGTATGATGGGGTGGGCGTATAGCTCAGTAATAGAGCCCTCATCTGGTGCATACGAGGCCCCGCATTCAACCCCTAACACTGCGCAAGGAAAAAACACACATAAACTGTAAACTCAGCATGATGGCAAACTTGTAATCCTAGTACTCAGAGGCTGAGGCACAATGATTGCAAATTCAAGCCCAGACTAGGCAGCTAGCAACTTAGTGAGACCCTGTCTCAAAATTAAAAATTCAAAAATGGGCCAGGGATGTGTTAGTATTGCCCATGTTTTTAAAATTCAATCCCCAGCTGGTCGTGGTGGCACGCACCTGTAATCCCAGCACTTGGGAGGCTGAGGTAGGAGAATCATCGCAAGTTTGAGACCAGCCTGGGCTACAGAGTGAGCTCAAGGCCATCCTGAACTGCATAGCGAGAGCCTGCCTCAAAAAAACAAATAAATAAATAAATAAAATAAAATTCAATCTCCAGTACCAGAAATAAATAAATACAAGTACAAAGGCAAAGAAAGGTTAAAAGATATGCTAAAGGACAGAGCTGAGGGTACGGTAAAACATTCCTGTAATCCCAGCCCTTGGGAAGGCCAGGCAGGAGAATTGGCAAGAGTTCAAGACCAGCCTGAGCTATATAAAAAGACTCTATGTCAAAAAACACAAACAAACATACAACAAAAAGAATTAGAAGGAAACTTACGTGTAAGAAGAAAGAAATGATCAATACATTGAAATGAGTGGTTACCCATTTGGAAAACAAATTAAATTAGACACCATGGACGACATTAACAGGGAACAACTACTCCCGAATCTATTTTCCCTTGCCCACCATAAATAACTTCTATCTTTAATTTTATGGTAATAATTTAATTGCTTTTCATTACTCAATTTTTAATCACATACATATTTATCCACAAATAATATATGGTTCTGTTTCCCTTGGCATTAAATATTTACAAAATGCATCACAGCCTGTCCTTTTTGGGGGCAGGGAGGGGTACTGGAGATTCAATCCAGGTATGCTGTACCATTGAGGTATAGTCTCAGCTTTATTTTTTATTTTGAGACAGGGTCTTACTAGGTTACCCAGGCTGGCCTCAAATTTCTGATCCTCCTGCCTCAGCCTCTTGCATAGGGATGCACCACCACACCTGGCATACTGTATGTGTTCTTCTGAGCTCTTCCTGTTTCTGAAGTTCCTCTCTGTGTCTGTACAACAGCTGAAGCTCATTCCTTTCCAGTGCTCTATGACATCCTATCATAGGAAAACACCACAACTTACCAAGCTACTGTTGAGCATTTGGGTCCTTTCCAGTTTTTGCTAATGCAAGCACAGAGACTTAAACGTTACTGCCTGTGTCTTTAGGGCATATGCCTACAAGTAGGATTACTGAGACATTCATATATACTGAGATACATATTCAACTTCAGCAAGTAATATCGAGTCTTTTTTTTAAAATGCCACTCCCATAGGAGTAGATGCCAACTCTCAATACTGCCTAATTTAAAATTTTGCCAATTCACTGGGTGTGAAATAATCTTATTGTTTTAATTTTCATTTTTCTGGTTATTGTAGTAAATGACTTCTATGTTTATGGGCCACTTCTGCTTCTTTTATGAAATTCTTGTTTATTTCTTCTGCCATGTTTTTAAAATTTGGCTACCTTTTTACTTTTTTATTTGCAGGAAATTTGTAGTACTATGCTTGTAATCCTAGTACTCAGAATTTTATAAATTCCAGATACCAATTCTTTGTCAATTATATACCTTAAAAATATCTAAGTAAGTATCTAAAATATCTAAATAAGACTAAATAAGTCTTTAGAGCCAGAGGTATAGCTCAGTGGCATAGCACCTTCCTGCCAAGCATGAGGTCCTGAGTTCAATTGCTGGTACCAAAGAAAGATTGATACCTTGTCTTTGTATTCTTTTTATAGTGATTTTTGGGTTTGGTTTGGTTTGGTTTGAGATCCGGTCTAGCTACATAGCTCAGGCTGGCCTTGAATTCACTATGTAGCTCAAGTTGGCCTCAAATTCTCATTAGATGCTCCTGCCTCAGGCTCCTGAGTCCTGAGATTACAGATGTGTGCCACCATACCTAGTATTATAGTGATTATTAAAATAAAATTAATTTTTAATATTAATGTCTCTGAATTTATCAACATTTACTTTTATGGTTATATTTTTGTGTTTGTTTAATAAACTCACTTCCAATGTTAGTAGTTATTATACAATAGTGCCTACATAAAAATTCTGAATCTAGACAGCCTAGATTCAAATCCTGGCTGTCTCATCAATCCTACTTGTAGGCCTATGCTTTAAAGATACAGGTAGCATAGTTTATAGTCTTTGTGCTCACACTGGCAAAAACTGGAGACAACTCAAATGTTCAACAGTAGCTTGCCCCATAACCTTGGGCAAATTATTAACCTCTTAATGCCCAGTCTCAACTGTAAAATGGGTAATCATAACACCTTTCGAGAGTCACTATGAAGTGAGTAGGTAACATATATGAAAACCTTAGTGCTGTCTCCAGTACATATTAAGGTCTAAATAAATATTTTTGTTATAGTTATCAGACTTTTTGGTGGTACTAGGAATTGAACCCAGTGCCTTTGCACTGAAGTGTATCTCCAATCCTTTTTTTATTTTGAGACAGGGTCTGGCTAAGTTGTCCAGGAAGTTGCCCAGGCAAGCCTCAAACTTGCAATCCTCTTGCCTCAGCCTCCCAAAGCGCAGATAGTACTTATTTTTACTTTTCAAGGTAAGGTCAGTGCCTTATTCAGCTTTGTGTCCACAGCTCTAAGCAAAATACCTGGCATAGATGAAGAGTTATGTTTCTCCCATTTCTAGTCTTTACATAGCTATACTTTCTTGCCTCTTACTTAAACTTTCAAGTATACTCTGTTCCTTGCAAATGTTTAAGCAGCAAAATTTATCCCAGTTCTATATCCTGGATTCCCCTTCACACAGGTGGGGAGCAGTCCATCAGCCATTACCCATTCGAGATGTACATGCAGTCTAGGCCAGGGTTCGGGAGATGGGCTCTGCAAGAAACTGCTGGCATGTGCATCCTGAGGCCACACCTGTTACTGGATGAGCCCCTTCACCTCTGCAAACCTCAGTGAGAGAGTAACTGTACCAGTACCTGCGCCTGTGCGCATTACGTGAGGTGTGCAGTGTTTGGTATGATGTCTGACATACAGTCAAGACCAAACACATTTTAGCTATGAAAACACCTTCTTCCCAGCTAATGCTTGTTCTCCCAGACAATATCCTGGCTTTCCCCAGGTCCCACAGAGGTGGTTAGCTCGGAAATGGAGGCTGTAAGGGCTGTGGTGATGATACCAGACATCATGTCTGCCTTTACAAAAAGCACATTGTTGACCAGGAGTCTGGAGAAGTCAAGACTGCAGATATAATTTGAGGTATAACATCTTCGCTATTCAGAACAAAATAAATCTATCCATTTAGGAGGGTGTCAGCTGGGGCGCAGTGGTGCATGCCTGTAATGCTAGCACTCTGGGATGGTGAGGCAGGGAAAGAAATGGCTGGGGAATACAGCTCTGTGCGAAGTACTGGGTTCAACCCCCAGCACTGCAGGGGAGAGGGGAATTGTCAATCTAGAGTCCACGTCCTTCCTGAAATCGCATGCAAAACTTCGTCTGCAGGTGCATCTTTTTCACGGCAAAGGGTCCACTGCTTTTATCTAAGTCATAACCTAAAACGTCCTAAGAGTTAAGAACCCATGACCCATACAGTTCTCTAAGAGTTTCTTGTGCTAGTCCAGCACCCCCTGCGGGAATGAATGAGTCAAAATTCCAGCGTCCACCAAGTGCAAAATGGGGGTGGGCGGTGCACTCGCAACATCTAGGGAGTGGATAAAGCACACGCGGAAAACTGAGGAATACCGAAAAGGAAAGGTGTTTGGCTTAATGTGGTGCGGCTGCTGAGGTTCTGAGGTCTACCAATGAGGAAGGGCAGCCTGTTTGCCTGTTGGTTGTATTCATGGGTTCTCCGCGTTCGGCTGGTAGGGGCGAGATGGTTCAATTTGTTTTACATCAAATGGGAGTTATACGAGTTAATAGTTAATTTCCATCGCTACCACCCAGAATTTTCTAGTTATTTTATCATCCACTGATTCTTTCCTTCCGTCAGCGTTGACGCGCGAAGGCTGAAACCGAAGAGGGCAGAAGACTACAAAGCTCCACTGACCGCCAAACACGGGTTTGCGTCCTGCGGTCCCTTTAAGAGAAGAACCTCTTGGGACCGACAGTCCCAACCGACCCCAGTTTTAACTGAAACCTAACCCGGACTTCCCCCTCTTGACTCAAATAAGACCAACTTTGGATTTTCCCTCCCCTGCTAACCAATCAGATTCTGTTACCAGGCAGACTTCAGCAGCCGCCTGTGCTAGCCCGCGCCTTTGGTCTCCGGGTAGCATCAACAACCAATCACCAAGCAGGTCGTCCGTGTATCCAGGCAGATCGCGGCGACAACAGCCATTCAGAAAAAAGGAAAATAAAGCAACGCAGGAGCCCGCTGGCCCGGGGCCGTGGGGCTGGGCTGGAGTGAAGGTGGCTACGAGGTAGTTTCTCTATCTCCCTTACCTTTATTTGTGCTTGTGTTGGAAGGCGACTGTTCAGAGGTAGGGAGGGCGCGATATGAGATGGGAAGCGAGCAAAAAAAGATGCCGGCTGTATTTTCAACGGCTGCTTCACCCATGTGCACGTGCCCCGAACCTAGGATCCCCTTCTCTCTGCCGGGTTCCCTCCGTCCAGCCCAGCAGTTCCGCTGCCCGAATCCCCCAGGAAGCAGCCAAGGATTGAAGCGCGGGGGGCTGGGAGGGGTAGGGGCGCGCGTCGGGATGGGCTGCTGTGGGTGATGACGTCGGCGGCGCCGTGAGGAGGGGGCGGCGCCGTGGGGAGGCCTGGTGAGCTTAAGTCCTGAGAACTTGGGCCTGGCCCCTACCCCAAGCGTGGAAGGCTAGGCTCTGTTCGTATCCTTCCTGACCTGTCAGGTGCAATCGTGATGAATATGTGAGAGATGTGGAGAACTTTACTTGGTGTTTGGGGGTGCAGCATGGGGTCAGAGGAAAAATAAACCCGTAGATTTCCAATCCCCTTCTCTTCCTTTCTATCTGGAGACTTCAGAAAGGTGGGGCAGATAGAATGGAGATGGCAAATACCTCTTTGGGTATAAATGGGCCTGGCGAAATAATGGAATAATTTCTAATTTTCGAAGAAGGCGAAAGTGGTGAGAAAAGATCACTGGGAAGATTTGGAGGCTCTGGGTCTGTTTCTCCGTCTTTCTGGGTAGAGAGGAGAACTGCCTTGAGGTCTTGGGAGAAGACCCATAGTGAGTTACATCTGCATGCTCTGTCCCCTCTCAGCTCTAGCCCTATGCTGGGATGGCCGAAGATGAGCCTGATGCTAAAAGCCCCAAGACTGGGGCAAGGGCCCCCCAAAGTGGTGCTGAGGCTGGAGAACCAACTACTCTTATTCAAAGGCTCCGAGGTACCATTTCGTAAGTACCTGTCACCACCTCTAAATCCTGTTCCAGACCTCTGGATAGATCCCAGGAGCACTTCACTTCCTCTGGAAATGAGCTGCCTCTCCACAGCCGCATGCCTTAGAGAGAGGGAGACTCCTGGTCCTCACAGCAATTCTTGAGGCCCTCCTAGGCACTTATGAGGAAATGCCTAGATGTGCAGGCGGACGCGGACACACACACACACACACACACACACACAGTATCCAAAAGGGATGGGAAAACCTTTTGTGTGACCTCCAGCTTTCTCTTGTCCACAGCAAGGCCGTGCAGAACAAAGTAGAAGGAATCCTGGTAAGCACCTCGGGAAAAGGGCAGTGAAGTGATGGCATTGGTCGGGGGTGGGGAAGGTGCAGGGGATGTGGGTAAATGAAGGTTTATGTGGGAGAGGCACTGTTACCAAAAGATAGTTGGCTTTGGATTGGGTGTCAGGAGGAGCAAGAGCTCAAGACTAGCCTGGGCAGCTTAGATCCTGTCTCAAAATAAAAGAGCTGAGGAGGTAGCTCAGTACAAAGGCCCTAGATTCAGTCTCCAGGACCACATAGAAAAAAAAATCATTAGCATGGCAACTTTCCCCCAGTGTGAGCTTCTTACTCCATCTCTCTGAGGCCTCTGTATAGCAGCCCAGTATAGCGGATAGTGATCCTTCTGCTCCCCCTCCCTCCAGGGTAGTCCATGGGGATGGAACCCTGGGCCTCGTGCGTGCTTAGCAAGTGCTCCACTACTAAGCTACAGCTTCATCCCTTTTTTTTGAGACAAGGTCTCGCTATGTAGTTCAGGCTGACCTTGAACTCACTATGTAGCTCAGGCTGGCCTGGAACCTGTGGTGATCTTCCTGCCTCAGCCTCTCAAATGCTGGGGTTACAGGCAGGTGCCACCAAGCCCAGCCTCGAATCATTTTTAAGGTCCATTTTCAATCTGAGCACCTCTGAGGTCAGCTGGATTTTGTGGTACAAATCAGAGGCTCCTACACCAGGTCCTTCTTGACCTTATTAGGTCTCCCGCCCCTGTTCTCTCTTACCTCAGCAAGACGTACAGAAATTCTCAGACAACGACAAGCTGTATCTCTACCTTCAGCTCCCCTCAGGGCCCAGCACTGGTGACAAAAGGTAGGTTTGGTGGCAATGTTTTAAATATCAGAGGTCCAGCGTCCTGATATCGTCCCCCTGAGAAGGGCAAGGTGAGTAGGAAGACTCACAGCTAGTGTCCTGCGGCAAGAAGAAAGGCTGCGCCCTGGCTTAATTGAGCAGGGAAAGGTAGATTCCAGGTGAACTAATTTGGCCCAGCACTATTGAAGTGGTAGTCCGAAGAACCAGGACAGCTGTTGGGCCTCAGTAATGCTTGTCCCCTTTACTTCTCTTTCAGCTCAGAGCCAAGCACGCTCAGCAGTGAGGAGTACATGTATGCCTACAGGTGGATCCGCAACCACCTGGAAGAGCACACGGACACCTGTCTGCCAAAGCAGAGTGTTTATGATGCTTATCGGTGGGTGAAGGGTGGGTGCCTGAGTTGGTGGGCCTAGCCCTTATCTCTGCAGAACTCTGCCTTGATAGAGCCTTTGTTTGGTTTTGTTTTTTGTTATTTGATACACTAGACTGAATCCAAGGCCTCTGTACTGAGCTACTCCCCACTCCCTTTCCTATTTTTAATATTGAAATAGGGTCACTAAATTGTCTAGGCTGGGCTTAAACAACCTGTGATCCTTCTGCCTTAGCCTCCCAGAGTGCTAGGATTATAGACATGCACCACTGTACCCATCTTAGAACCTATCTTTTTAAAGAGTTCCCCACATTTGATCCCTAGGAACCCTCTGCGCCCACCCATAGCCTTTCCTCTATCTTGCCTCTCTGCCCTTCCCTCGTTCAGTAAGTACTGCGAGAGTCTTGCCTGTTGCCGCCCGCTCAGTACAGCCAACTTTGGCAAAATCATCAGAGAGATCTTCCCTGACATCAAGGCCCGAAGGCTTGGTGGCCGGGGCCAATCCAAGTATCCTTGACTGGAGGGCTTGGGGCTGGAGGACCTGGTTAGGAAGGCATAGGATGCAGAGGGCCAGGGGTGGAAATAGCCTAACCTGGCTCAGGGGTTTGGAAAGCCCAACTGTTGGCTGCTCCTTAATGTGTGTCAGATACTGCTACAGTGGTATACGAAGGAAGACGTTGGTATCTATGCCACCCCTGCCTGGACTTGACTTAAAGAGTTCTGAGAATGTAAGTAGCAACCTTCCAACTCCACTCTTTGCTCTGAAATAAAAGTGAGAGGTCTGTGGGACATGTTTTGAGGACTGTCACAGTGTAGGTCATTCTCTACATTCTGTGTGCCTTGCTGCCTATACTGTGGCCAAGACAAAGGAGAAAGAGAGTTTGTGGGCTTCTGGATGAGGCTAGTTAGAGACTGTTTCCATCTCTAGCCTGGTCTCTGCTTTGGTCAATACAGTAGTAGTTGCGGAGGGGAGGTCCTTTAGTTTGGAGTGTGATTGAACATGTCCTTCTCCCACCACAGCCAGAAATGGGCCCAGAAGTAACCCCAGCACCTCGGGATGAACTGGTAGAGGCAGCCTGTGCTCTGACCTGTGACTGGGCAGAGCGAATCCTGAAACGGTCCTTCAGTTCCATCGTCGAGGTTGCCCGCTTCCTACTGCAACAGCATCTCATCTCTGCCCGATCTGCACATGCCCATGTGCTTAAGGCCATGGGGCTTGCTGGTGGGTGGATCCTCTCTTATGTCTGAAAAATGCTCAGGTCCTTTCAGCTTTCACCTTGGCATCACCTTCTGTTCCTGGAGACCCTTCCCTGACTGTCCCAGCAGCGTGGCCGCTACAATTCCCTCACTCCTCTGGTCCTCAGTTCCCCTCCCCCTCAGTCTGTTACTTTTTCTGGCACCTCTGCAGAAGAGGATGAACATGCCCCTCGAGAACGGCCATCTAAGTCCAAGAATGGTGTAGAGAGCCTGGAGGGGGGAGCCCACAAGAAACCAGAGAGACCAGCCCAGGTAAGGAGCCTGATCTGACTGCACCTGGCCACAGGCTTAGTACACCCTTCCGCTGGTGGGTCCCCTGCTTTCTCATCTCTTCTGCCTCCCGTGCCTGTCTTCTCGGATACACAGTCTTCTCCTTACTGTGGTCTTCTTTCTTTTTTAGCCTCCTAAAGAGTCAGAATCTCGGGCTGGCACTAGCCCTTCTGCACGTGGAGAGCGGAAGAAGAGTGTAATCGAGAGCTTGGCTCCAGCAGCCAGTAACCCACAGGTTAATGCCCTAGTGGCCCGGCTGCCTCTGCTCCTCCCCCGAGCCCCTCGCTTACTAATTCCACCAATCCAAGTCACTTCACCTATCCTGGCCCCGAAGCTTCCTTCAGGCACCCTGAAAGTAGCTACACTGCCTCTGCCCAGTAGGGCTGGGGGACCCCAGGCACCTATGCCCATCATTAACATGATCTTACCAACTGTTCCTGCTTTGTCTGGGCCTGGACCTGGGCCAGGGCCAGGGCCAGGACCAGGACCAGGACCAGGACCAGGACCAGGACCAGGGCAAGCTCCACCTGGAGGACTAACTCAGCCCCAGGCCACGGAGAACAGGGAGGGAGGCATAGGTGCTGCCTCAGGACTCCGTGACAAGGGTGTTAAGAGGACAGCGGAAGCACCTGTGAGTGAGGCCAGTGGCCAGGACCTGCCAGCTAAAGCAGCAAAGCAGGATACAGAGGACCCAGCAAGTGATGCCAAAAGAAAACGGGGGCGCCCCCGAAAAAAGTCAGGTGGAGGTGGGGAAAGAAATTCCACCCCTGAGAAGTCAGCCACAGCCATGGACTCTGCCCAGTCCTCAAGGTTACCATGGGAGACCTGGGGCCTAGGAGGGGAAAGCAACTCTGCTGGAGGGAGGCCAGGGCCAGTGCAAGAGGCTGAGCAGGGGGCAGCACGTCCCCAAAGTCAGGATGACGGTGCTGTTTCTAAAGGAGGAAGGGGCCCTTGTTCCCAGCAAGCCAAAGAAGCAGAAGATAAAATTGCTGTCACCACCCCCAAAGTGAGTGTCATCAGGGGCAGTAGAAGCCAAAAGGAAGCTCTTCAGGTGGTAAAGGGAGGGGCAGACGCCGCAGCACAGGGTAGCAAAGGCTTAGAGGGGCATGTGCTTCAGAGTTCCTTAACTCACGAGTGCAGAGGCCCAAAGGCCACACCCCCGTGACAGCAGGCCCACAGGGTGGGGTCCATACCGTGTGTGACTGCCTGGCCGCCTGGCAGAGGCCTCCTCTGTACTCGGTTCTCATTCAGCCATTCCTTCCCTACGGAGGCCCATTTTCTGTGCAGACTGCTGAGTCACCCAGTCTCCTCAGTACCTGGTGGCACCTCTGCCCTTCCCAGCTCAATACTTTGGCTTTGGTGTAACCAATAAATCCACAGTAGCCGAACCCAACCCCTGTGCCCTCCTGTGGGAAGATAGGGATGGGGTAAGTATGACGAATGTCATAGGTTAAGGGTCTCCTGGTTTTTAATCATAGAAAACCTAACTCAGAATGGCTTACAATAAAAAGAATATATTGTCCTATGAACTGAAAAGGCCACAAGTAGTGCTGGCTCCAGGTGAAGCTTGATTCAGCCATTTGGATCCCTAACTGATTTTTAATCTCACTGTTCCACCTAATGTAAAATCATCTTCAGCCTGGGCCCCCACATACCTGCCAGCACTCCTGGATTACTTGTGTATCCAAGTACGTGTAACCAGGAATCCTAGCAAGAGTGAAGATTCGCAGTCATTAGGCCAGCCTGAGTCAACCAGTGTGACCAGGAAGATGAGATGCTAATGTGCTTGTTCTACATCACGGACTTCTGCAGATCAGAGTCCTCGCATGCACAGGTTCCCAGATGGAGACTAGGCTGGGAATGTGCTGGGAGGCACTGACTCCTCACAGCAGCTATGAGGCTCTAGGTTGCTTGGCTGAGATCAGCTCAGCCTGCGCCCTTTTCCTCAGTCTCGCATTTCCCTTACTGCAGCTGTAACTCTTCCCCCCTGTTCTAGTCTCAGGGAAGGAGAGAGAAGTCATTTACTTGTCAGGGTCTCTCAGTTTAGCTCAGATGACAACCCTTTTTTCCACCTACATCTCAGACATGGAGCTCTTTCCTCTTCCTGTTTTCTGAATTTTCACTTTCTTTTCATTCCTGCCTCCCTATCCCCCAATCTACTGCCACTTTCACCACTGGAGTTAAAGATTTCCTTCCTAGTCATTTCATTAAATTCATTCTGTATCTACCAGGTGTCAGTCTCTTGTCATACATGTGTCAGGACTTTGCCAGGACTGGGGGGATTAGGCCAAATGTGTGGAAAGAGGTAAGTCTGGAGTCAGAGAGTACCAGTGGGAAGGGGATTCGGACCCTCCAGGTGTGTCCTGGGGAAAAGCAGTAAACAAACCCATATTTATTAAGGACCTACTTTAGGGTAGCTTATGTCAGGGAATCTTGGCTCTTCACAAGAAACAGACTTTCCTTCAGGGAGATAATATTCATTTGTCCATTTATTTCCACCACCACAGATTTTTAAATTATAATATGTGATACTTGCTATCTATAAAGCATAACATGAATAAATTGTAAAAGATAATGAGCACCTATGACCATCAATTTATACATTAAAATTAGAAATACCATTGAGTTTGTGTTCCTCCCTATTCCTGTCCCTTGCTGCTGCTTAAAGGTAACCACTGTCCTTAACTTTATGTTTATTAATGACTTGTTTTATATATATATATGTCATATGTATATATTCTTTAAAAATGTGTTGTTTGGTTTTGCTTGTTTTCTGGCTTTTCAAAAACATTATACATTACTAGTCCCTTGAAGTTTGTTTTTTTGCACTTACCATTCTTTCTAAGATTTGTCCATGCCATTGTAATAGCTGTAATTTGTTCATTTTCATCTGTAATATTCTGTCAAGTACATAAACCACATGTTATTTGGCCATTCACCTATCAATGGATATTCGGGCTGTTTCCAATTTTTCATTATTACAAACAGTGCTGCTATGAACAGTCTTATACATGTTAGTGCCTTTGTTTTTAGTAAGATTTCTAAGGAAGTTTCTAAGATGGTCCTTTTAGTCTGTATACTCTTGAGTTGGGGACTGTCCTCTTGTCCTGTCCTCTGAAAGAGTTTACATCAGAGTGAAATGAACTATTCCTTGAATGTCTGGTAAAACGTAACTTGTAAAAACATCTGAGCCTGATACTTCTTTGTGGGAATAATTTTTAGTACTGGTTCAGTTTCTTTATAACTTCAAACTATTTGGGTATTCTTTGTTCTTCCTTCCCTCATTCCTTCCTTTTTTTCCCCCTCAGTACTAGGGGTTGAACCCAAAACCTTTGTACTGAGCTACAGCCTTTTTATTTTCAGACAGTGCCTTGCTAAATTACTAAGTTGCCCAGGAAAAGCTCAAATTTGCTGTCTACCTGACTCAACCTCCCAGAGCGCTGGCATTACATACACATACCACCATGCCACACTTCTTGTATTTTCACTATTATTTAGCTCCAAAAATATTTAAATTATCTTTGAGAATTTTTTGTTATTACACCACTAGAGATTGAACCCAGGGCCTTTGCACTGAGCTACATTCTCCAAACCCTTTTAAAATTTTAAACAGGATCTCACTAATTCACTAAATTGCCCAGACTGGATTTGAATGTGTGATTCTTCTGCCTCAGCTTCCCAGAGTGGTGAGATTACAGGAATGAACCACCATGTCTGGCTCCTTTTGAGACTTTTGACTCATGAAATTTTTTTTCTGTTTGTTGCTTGGCATCAAACCCAGGGCCTCATACTCTTACCATTGGGCCACACACTTCTCTGTATTTTACAACTTTCCAAATGTCTAGAAACTTTAAAATTTTATCATTTTAATAATTTGTGTTTAGAGAATATGGTGTCTCTGATACCCATTCTTTTGAAATATGCCGGGATTATTTTATATAACTTATTGTAACAGTCTAAATATGTTTTGCTGTTTTGTCCTGACTCCTGCCAATGGTAGCTTGTTTCCTTGTAAATTTTTTATTTTCGGGTTTTGAACTCATATTTTGTTAAACTTAATCTACAGCAATCTTGAGGGGCTAAACTGGGCTACTTTTCTCTGGGGAAGATTTGCATTGGCTTATGCCAAGAACCAAGGGGTGCTTACCTGGGACTGTGCTAGCCTCTTCAAGGGTCCAGGTTTAAACTTGAGAGCGTGTTTGGTGGTTCTAGCAGGGGAGTACAGCTACTCGTATACCCGAGGAACGGTCCACCTCTATCGGGCAGCCAGATCGCCCTCACATCCCAGGTTTAAACAGTGTGGTGGTGAACACCTAAACCCCAGGACTTGGGAGGATCGAAAGTTAAAGCCTAGCTGGGACTTAGTGAGACTGTCTCAAAATAAAAAATAAGGACAGGGCTGCAGATGTATCTTACTGCAAAGGTCCCAGGTTCAATCCCCAATACTAAACACACACACACACACACACACACACACACACACACACACACACAAAGTCCAGCTTAGCTGGGTTGGGACTGTAGCTCAGTGGTAGCACATTCAGCTAGTACGTATTGCACTGCCCTGAGATCAGAAAAAATAAAATAGATTCCAAATTTTAATTGAGGAGTCCCAGGTTTTTCACCCCTTCTTTGGGTTTACCTTCTTCATAATCTTGATCTTGGTAAACCTGCTTTCACATGTTCATCCTTTATATAGGTTTCTGCTTAATGTTGTAATTTTTTCCCTCCTAAAATGTCAGAAGTAGCTCATTAATGTGGTTTTGATACTTTCCTTTTTTAAAGTGCTAGCCACTTGTTAGAAGCAGATTCCCTAGAGTGTTCACACACACCAGTGGAGCAGACAGACAACACAGTGTGAACTGTATGAGCAGGGAGCACTGTAAGCATGGAGTCCAGGGAAACAGCACAGTGGTGGGGCAAGGATCAGAGCTAACTTCCCAGTAGAAATGAGTCACAGCCAGTTGGACAAGTCCAACCCCTACAGCAAGAACAAAACAACAGGCATGTGGTAAAAAGAGCTATGTCATGAGACTCTACTGCTTATAAGAACTGTAAATTCAGGAATGTTGGTTTGGGCTAATTTGAGAAAGCTTTGTAGAAAAGGCAAGACTGAGTTAAACCTTTCAAGTGAGGTTAAAAGAAGAGGGCATTGCAGGAAAAGCAAGGCTGTGGGAATGTGGCATGGCAAGATAGCCTGGTAAAGGCAGGTCAGCCAGAAGAGGTGGTTATGAACAGTTAGAAATAAACTAGAAGAACAACAACAACCATTATCTGCTGATTGGCAACATGGGTGCCTGCCTGTAATCCCAGCACTCAGGAGGCTGAAACAGGAGGATTGAGAGTTCAAGCTAGCCTGGGCTACACGGCAAGCTAAGGAACTAGACCAGCAGCTGTTGGCATTATCCATAAGGGAGATGAGGGGCTGGGCCAGAATGCAGACAGATTAGCAGTAACAGGCAGATGAGAAACTAAACCGCTGGTAGTAGAGTAGAACCAGTAAAACCCAAGGAAATACTCACCTTGACTTCAGTTGAAGATGTCTCCATTTACTTTGGGATACCAGACCAATGAACGATTTTGAGATTTTCTTGAGTGTTGTGGGGGGTTTTTGTTTGTTCATTTGTTTAGACAGGGTCTTCTGTCTATGTAGTTTATACTGGCCTTGAACTCATTATGTAACATGGGCTGTCCTCAAACTTACAGGATGCTACTGCTTCAGTCTCCCAAGTGGGATTGCAGGCATGTGCCACACCTGGCTGAATGTTGTGGCTTTTAAGGTAGCCTTAGCTAGCCTGTTTTTATTTTTATTTATTTGTTTGTTTATTTTTGTTTTAGAGAAAGGGCATATCACAAGTCCAGGCTGGCCTTGAACTCACTATGTAGCCCGGGCTGGCCTTGAACTGGCAGCAGTCATCTCGCCTCCAGTGCTGGGATTACAGGTGTACACCTCCATGACCAGCAATCTACCCTTTTTTTAAACTGTAATATGAAACTAGTAATTCCTCTATAGTTCAAGCACTTTTCGGTTTGTTAGATGAAAGGCCAGACTAAGATTTGGGACTAACTACAGCCTCTTGGATCCGTCCTAACTCAACCCCCTTGACAGTAGTTTCCTGTTCCCTATTCCCAATACCTTCCCCATCTCTTTTCTCATGTTAGCCTTAACATAATTTACTAAAATAATCTTTTGCTATTGAAGACAAACTCTATATGCCCAGTCTACGGCCTGCAGTAAAATGCATCTGTTGTTTATTTTTGTGACTAACAATCAGTTTTCTTTAGAATGTAAGATAAATGCAGCATTCACAATGGGAGAATTAATGTCATATGTTTGTCTAGTGTTTTTCTCATGTTACAGCTCCTCAGCAGATCTACTTGATCTGGAAACATCCTACTCATTCTACCCTGTAGATGAAGGTAATATACATGTTATGTAGCAAGATGGACAGATAACCTCACAGTATTTCTTTAAAAATGTTAATAGAGAGTTCAATTCCCCAGCACCACAAAAAAAAAAAAAAACCTCAGACATTTGTTTACTGGAAAGAGCATAAATTAGGTTTAAATCTTAGCTTTACCACTTACCATATGATTTTGAACATTTACAAGTATTTAGCTAAGTTTTTTTCAAATTTTAAAATTGTAGATTGCAACCTATTACTGGGTTGTAAAATCAGCTTAGCAAAATGCAAAATAGCATTTTTAAAAAGTGAAATAAATGAAATAGAATAAAGAATATCAAAGTACATAAAATAAGTATGTCATGAAACTTCAAGGCATGTGTATGTGTTCTTCAGGCATCAGATTATAGAGTACACTTCTTACTGTAGGTTGAAGGAAAACAATTTTGAAAAGCTGTGACTTAAACTTGCTAAAACTCAGTTTCCATAAAATGGGGTAAAATTTCTTTCATGGGGCTATAGTGGAGAATAAATGAGGAAATATTTATATTTAGACAGAAGATTCATGCATAACTGCTAGCTTCTTTGTAATTTTTCTGAAAAAAAGCCCGTATCTATGATTCAAAGCAAAAAATTCTCTCTTTATAAAAATGTATTTAACCGCAAAAGTGTTTTAAGCACACCTGGAGCTACAGCCGGACATGATGGCACACGCCTGTAATCCCAGCACTCAGGAGGCTGAGGCAGGAGGATCCTTGTGAGTTCGAGACCAGCCTGGGCTACAAAGTGAGCTCAAGGCCGGCCTGAACTGCATAGTGAGATCCTTTCTCAAAAAGACCAAAAAAAAAAAAAAAAAAAAAGCACATCTGGAGCTATATTATGACATAGATCCTCTAGTTTTACTAGCTTTTTAATAACAGACTCACTTCTTTCCCTTATTTGATAAAATTTAAGTAAAACGAATAAATGACACTTTCTTACCTGTTAGTACTTTCCTGTTAGTACTTTTTTCTTTCCTGTTAGTACTTTTTTCTTGACACACACACACACCCTTCCCCACCAAGGAAAGGGTTTTTTGTTGTTGTTTTGTTTGTTTGTTGAGACAGAGCATCACTATACTGTTCTGGCTGGATTTGAACTCACTATGTAGCCCAGACTGGCTTTGAACTCCTGGCGATCCTCCTGCCTCAGCCTCCTGTGTGCTGGATCATAGCTGTGTGCCATGACACCCAGCCAAGGAAGGGATTTCACATGCACACAGAATAGTTTGGGTTCCCACAGGGTTATCTGTCTCTGTGTGCCACCATCAATGCCTTCATTGCCTCCTTGGCATCTTAGGAGTGATATTTTTTCTGTCAAAAGAGTTTTAAAAACCAGGTTCAGAAGCTGGGTGTGGTGGTGCACATCTGTAATCCTAACACTCTGGAAGGCTGAGACTGCAGGGTCACAAGTTTGAGCTCAGCCTGGGCAATTTAGCAATTTACCAAGACCTATCTCAAAATTTTAAAAGGGCTGGGGATATAGCTCAGCGCAAAGGCCACCCAGTGCCCAAGAAAAGTAAGGAAAGGAGGGAGGGAGGAAAGGAGGGAGGGAGAAAGAGACGAAGGAAAGGAGAGAGGACTTAAACTGACTATAGACTGTAGCTATGAAAAGTTCCTACTTCAAGTCTGATCAGATATTTCTGAAACCTTGTTTTTCTCCATTTGAAAATTTTTAAAGCTTCTTATAAAAAGAGCAACAACAACAAAAATCACATCTCCTTCTGTAAAAGGCTTGTCTTGTGGACCTTTGGATCCTATCTCTTAGGGGAATGTATGCTATTTTAAACTTTAGGCTAAACCAGGGTCATTGCCTCTTTTAATTCCCCTTCCCGCCAATCTTCCCCCATCCTGTTCCCATCTCCACACAGTCTATCCTTGTTTTCTATCATTTTCTTCTCTTTTTTTTATTTTTTTGGCCTTTTTTTTAGACAGGGTCTCACTGCAGTTTAGGCTGGGCTTGAGCTCACTTTGTAGCCCAGGCTGGCCTCAAACTCAAAGCAATCCTCCTGCTTCAGCCTCCCAAGGGCTAAGATTACAGGCATGAGCCACCATACCTGGCCATCTTTCTTTTATTTTGCTCTTTATTCATTCTTTGGGTATCTCATACAAGGGAAACCATGTGATATTTAACCTGTATCAGATTTATTTCACTTAGCATTATGGACTCAACTTACATCCATTTTCCTACAAATGACTCAAATTTATACTTTTTTATGACATAAATGTGATTTGATAGATATTGCTAGAGTAAGGAAGCTGAGAGGGAAGTAAAATTTACTGAGTAAGTAGCAGGGTATTGCAAACTTCCAGGAGGATATTGACATGCAAATTATGTGTAAATAAACCTATGCAGTTCACCTTGGAGTTAACCTAGTTGCAGTCATTGGCTTTTCCCCTCCCTTATCCTACACTACTCTCCTAGTAAATCAGATCAGGGGACAGGGATTTGGGAGGGGATGTTTGGGATATTTGTGATAAGTCACACTTACTTTATCAATTCACCTGCTGGCAGGCACATGGGCCACTGCTGAGGCTGTAAGCTGTGCTGCTGTAAGTATGAGTACGCAGGTATCATTGTAATGTGATGACTTTAACTCTTTCAGGAAGACATGCTGAAGAGGTACAGCTGGGTCAAGTGGAATTTCTACTTTTAGCTGTTTGCAGAATTGCCATACTGATTTCCATAGTGAGGGCCATCACTTCTTGATACTTGCATGGCAGCCGGTCAGAAAAGTTCACCAAGTGCTGCTAGCCCTGGCAGGTGGACTGCTGGTTCCCACCTCAGACCTGTGTCACAAATTTAAACTGTCTTTGGCATCTTTTTCCTCTTTCTCTGTTCATCTTTCATCACTGTACTCCTGCTTTCACCTAGCTTATCTGGGTCTCCTGTCCTCCTGATTGAAGCAAATTCCCATTTCTGTCCTCCAACATGTAAACAGTTGGTCTTCAGGGCGCTCCATACTGTCTCCTTTTTTATTCTGCTGAATAATACCCAGTGTCTCTTCTAAGGCCTGGCTCACAGTATTTCTACAGAGACTTCTGTTTACCTGTTCACCTTGTACTGAGGGGCTAGGCCTTCTTCAACAATTTAACCAAACCCTGCCCCGTTCCTTCAGCAATTAGGCACCCCATTTGTGCCAGGCATGGTGACACACACCTGTAATCCCAGCTCCCCTGAGACAGGAGGGTCACCATGAGTTTGAGGTCAGCCTGGGCTGCAAAGCAAGATCCTGTCTCAAAAGGGGGGCCCTGGGAATAGGGCCTTGAGTTCAATCCCCAGTAGCACAACAAAAATACCTCAGTTGTTCTACTTTTATACAGACTGCATGTTTTACACAAAAGAAGTTACATCCGTTATCCCAACACAAACAGTTTGCAAGTGGAAAGGAAGACGGTATCTACCATCTGAGCTCAAATATCCAGCCTCAACCTGCAATGTGAAGACCCTGTGAGGGGCGTTAGATATTAAGACCCTGAAAGGCACTGGGGACAGATTCTGCGGGAGAGCTCTTAACTATGCTAACCAACAAATAGGTATACAAAACCAACACCTGAGGATGACTGCAGAACCTGCTTTTGTCCATTTGTTTAATCTTACATGGTTTTGTTTAGAAGGGATTACGTTCTTTAAGCCCTGGTCATTCACTCACCTCCCAACCTGGCTCTGTCCAGCCCCTCCTGGAGGGCTCGGCATCTGGATGCTGGAGGTCAAAGGCTGCGCGAGCAGTGAGAGACCTCAGAGACAGAACCGCGCGCGGCCTCCAGTCGGCCGTTAATGGCGGAAGATGGACGCAGTTGGACAGCGCTATTCTCGACGCGTTAAGAGGCAAAATCTTGATAACGCCTTTACAGATGAGCAGGAAAGGGGTCGTTAAGTGTGACTGGCTTCCTCGCCGGCCCCTTCTCTTTCTCCTTTTCTTTCTGCCCCTTCCCAAATATCCGTCCCATGATCTGATTTACTAGGGGAATAATGTAGGATACGGGAGAAAAGCCACTGATTACAACCACGGTAACTCGGTGGCGAGCTCCGTAGGTTTATTTACATATAATTTGCATGTTAATATCCTCCTGGAAGTTCTCCGTACCCTGCTACTTATCAAATTTTACGTCCCTCTCGGCTTCCTTGCTCTAGCAAACACTACAGCCTCTTGGGCCCGCCTCTCAAGTATTGGCCCCTCCTCCCACAAGTAAGCTCCTCCTTTCGCCCTCTCCTCCCTCCCAAGCGTCCAAATAGCTCATTCCCGCCCCCTTCTCTATTTCTGAACAGGCATGTTGCAGGCACCTCACTCGACTCCTTAGATAACTCCGAGGTCGGTGGAGTCCTGAGAGTCGGGGAAGCAGAAAAGCAAATCCCGGGAAGACAGACGTGGATTCAGAAGAATTATACATTGAAACCTACTGGGGACTTTGCTTTTCTCTTTTTTTTTCGTGCAGGTTGCGCGGCCCGGTCCAACTTGAGGCAGCGTGAAGGCCCATCAGGCAGCGCCGCGGGCAGCCCCGCAGCCGGGGCCTGGTGCAGCCGTCGCGGCCGCTGTCAGGGAAGCGCAGGCGGCCAATGGAACTCGGGAGCGGCCTCTGCTGCTGAGGCGGCGGTGTCGGCAGTCCGACCCCGACCGCCTGCACCCCTCCGCGGGAGAGCCCCCCCCGGAGGTAAGCGACTCTTTCTCCATGAGTCACCTTTGCGCAGTTGGGGGTTCCCTCTCCCACCTTGTCGCTCACAGTCTTCCCCGTCTGGGTTCGACTACAAAACTGCCCTCCGGGTGGGCACCTGCACCCCGGGGTCCTTCTCCACCCTCTCCTCTGAAGCCTGGGGTCGTCCTCTGCTCTTTGGCTTCCTCTTCTGTTTAGCTCCTCCCTCTGCCCCCAGGGATTCCCCCCGCCATTGCCTCTGTCCCGAATTACTATTTTTTTAAAGGCATGAACCCTTTCTCTGTTAGCCCCCTTCTACAGCGCCTATCCTTGTTTGTCCCTCCTCATCGCCTGTACTTCTGCCCCAGACCTTTCCTATGCACACCACCTTCATCCCTTTTCCTATTTTGCCCTAGTCCTCCGAGGTCTGTGCATCCTCACCGCGGAGTTCTCGTTTTCCTGAGCCAAAGACTGTATCCCTCCCTTCCTCTGTTGCTTCTGGTTCCATGACCCACCTACCCTGCTCCCAGCTTGCAAGAATTACCTATTCCCCTTAAGGAACCCCGGGCGCTTAGCATCGACCCCAAAGTACCCTTTACGTTCCATTTTGACTTTAGTCCTTATCTTTCTTCTCTGGGGTACTTTATGATTCCTCTTGTTTCAAAGATTTTGCTGGTCCTTGTGTCACTTGGTTCTGATTTCCCTGTGGTCCTTCTGTATTCTCTGTCACACTATCTCCACATATCACTTATTTCAGGATCAGCTAAACCTTGAACTAAGAAAAATGTGTTGGGAGTAAGGGGAGCCTCAGCTGTCTCAGGCTTTTCTGGACAGAAGAGTGTTCCTGAAGGATGCAGCAAGTTTTGAAGAAATCCCTACCAGATTACACTTTGTTGACTACTCAGAAGCAGCCACTAGGAGGGATGAACAGGCCTGCATGGAAACTGAATGAGGCTGTGAGACATTTTGTTTTGGATTATTTATTTCGGGACTGGTGTTTAGTGGATCACAGAATAGAATGTCTTCCCACCCTTGTCCAGATCTAAGAAGAATCAGTTTACTGACTGTGGCTTCTAGAATAGTTTTGGTTGATTTTGTAAGACCTCAAGCTGCGGTGGGGTCAGGGGTGACTGGGAAAGGAACATGAGGCAATGGAAAGACCTTGTAGATTCAGAATCACACTCCCGGGTTCAGCGTGTGACTTCGTCGTATAACCTCTGGAGTGATCTTTTTGGAAGAATTATCCACTCTTCAGGCATCAGTGCAGTAATAGGCTAATAGCAGGATATGGGTTGAGGGAAAAATTAAATGTGTTTTATTTGTAAAACATTCCAGGTCCTCAGACAAAAGGCATTTATAAGTAGTAGTTTTGTCATCCTGAGCATTTTTTCTTGTGTTTGTTTGTTTGTTTGTTTGTTTGTTTTTGAGACAGAGTCTCTTGCTATGTAGTACAAGCTGGCCTTGAACTTGCTTATGTAGCCCAGGCTGGCCTCAAACTCACGACAATACTCCTGCCTCAGCCTCCCAAGTACTGAGATTATAGGCGTACACCACCACACCTGGCACATCCTGAGAAATTTTCCCTCATCTCAGTCTTTGTAGTCTATAACCATGAGTGTAAGTCAGTTTGGAACACAAACTCCTAGCCTGCTTTTCTCATCTCTGCTTTCTCCTAGTACAGTGGTGGCAAACCACTGTACTACAGCAAATGCATGCTGTACTGACTGTTTATTATCACTGAAAGCTCTGAAAGGTTCAGCCTTACTGCCCTAGTGCATTATGTTGTTGACCATCTGTGCTGTCACTTTGTACTTGAATCATAACTCTAGACTATGAGCAGAAAGTGCGGAAAAGCTCTTTGAGGAAGCTTACTGGAAAAGAGAGCTTGGAGTAAGCTGGGGCTTAGGAAACTATTTGCCCCATTGAATGCCCTGTCTCACTGTTGCCCTATGATAGATAGTGAAGTGGGCATGTGAAGTTCCATTCATCTTCTGACTCTAGACTTCTTGGAACCACTTACACTATCCCATCCCCCTTCTCCTTTTCTCCCTCAGACGTAACCAGAGCACGGCCTGTTCATAATCCCCTTTATAGGAGAAGCTTTATTCCTTGGAAGCACTACTGACCAGAAATCATATTCCCCTAATTTCCCTGCTTCCCTCAGCTGGATCCACACTGCATGAAAATATATTTGCTAATCACCACCCAAAAGAACGAATGGAAATCTTTTTATTTTAGGGAAGAAGTTTAGGAAGATCCTTTAAAGAGATGGCCTACTCCAAGTGCATTTAGGACTTACGTGCAACAAGACAAGAACAGTTCAAAGAAAGGTGAGCGTACAGGTTGCTTGCTTTGCCATCTCTCTGTTTCATCAGGGGCTCTGAGAGCTGGCTTGGGCTGTCTAGCTAGATAGAATCTGCTTATACCAGCTCTATGGCCTGCATAGAGTTCTCAGCCAGATTCAATATTGACTTAACTAATTTGAGACCACTACCTTCCCCCATGCCACGCCCCCCCCATTATAGCTTGGGAATGCCCTTTCCCCTGATGCCACCACTGTCTGGGGCCTTAAGTAAGCATTTACCCAGTTCCTGGTGGGGCTTGAGACTGCTTAACTACTCAACCCTGAGTTTCTACAAGAAAAATGGAGGATATTTATTCTCCACCTTTACCGTTGCAGTCAGAGAGGAAAGATGAGTTGAGACCTTCTTAAACAATGATTGAGTTAGACCTTAAGGAATAAGGAGAAACTTCTTAGTGGCAGAACAGACAGCTGAGAGCCGTACAGAGTCACTTTTGAAGAGTAGCCTGGGTTGCATTGTTTTGGTTTTGGTTTTTGAGTTATTGTTAAAGGAATGCATATATTTCGTGACAAATCCAATGGTACTGAAAGAGTTCCTAATGAAAACTGTACTGTAGTCTCTTTACCTTCGTCCCTATTCCTGTTCCCTCAGAGTTAACTTCTTTAGTTATCTTGGTGTTTTAATTCTGAAGCTTGTCACCATACCTTTAGATAAAATACTTGTGCCTCTATTTCTTGACTCATTAATTGTTGTAAAAGAAGGTTTATACCTCTTATTTTATGTCATTATATCACTTTTATTTCTTCTGCTTGACGCTTGTATAACTTCAATACCCACTTTGCAGGATGAAGACACTGGCTCCCCGACCCTTTCTCTGCCTCTCATGATTCATCTCAAAGGACCCTTTAAATTGGGCCTGATGGCACATACCTGAAATCCCAGCAACTTGGGAGACTGAGGCAGGAGCATTGAAGTTTGGGGGCTAGCCTGGCCTACATAGGGAGACTGTCTAGAAAACGCTAACTAATAAAATAAAATACAGTAAGAAGAAGTAAAACTTTTTGTTAATCTTTTTTGGGGGGAGGAAATAAAACTTTTAAAAGGATTGGGCTGTTACTGTGGTGAGCAGCCCAGTACAGGGTGGAAAGTGGTGGGGAGGATCCTTTAACAGAAAGAAGAAAGCTATCCTCTGCTTGATTTAGAAGCAGAGCACTAAGTCAGACGGTGTGTGTATGCGTGTCTAAGCATTGAACCCATGGAGCCCTAAGCTACATCCCTAACCCTTTATTTTGTTTTGTATTGTTTTTAAACTAAGTTGCCCAGGCTGGCCTTGAACTTGTGATTCTACCACAGCCTGCCCAGTAGCTGGGATTATGGGTGTCCACCAACAGGCCCAACTCAGATGATCTCTTAAAGGCCATTCTATGAAAATGCAGGAATGTATAAAAATATCAGAATTGGTCTGAGGCTATCCATATTTATCCAGCCCATGGAACGAGATTTAAAGAGGGGAATGATGCCTAACTGGGTTAGGGAATTCATTTGAGGCTCTTCACCATCCTGTCTTGTCCTTTAATGGAAGCCGTTGGGAGGTTGCTGATTTAGAATCTTTTGAGATGATGAGCAGGAAGCAAAGTTGAGCAGGAGCATCATCTCCCTCCAGAATGCTCTGCAGACGTATACTTAACTGCTCAATTCCACAGAACACACGCGTGTACACCCTTTCTGCCCTCCACACCTGCTGTTCTGACCTGACCTGACCTGTAATAACCCCTGACGCTCAGACTTAAGTCCCTGCTTTCTCCAGATGGGAGCTGTAGAGCCCGGTCAGCTATCTGCACTGACCCCTTTACCCACCCTGCTTTCCTGAGAGCCGGCTTTAAGGATGGGCACAGGAGAGCTCTTCTTTTTCCCTCCAGTCTACCTAGAAGGTGAGTTTAGACTCCCAGTGTGACATGTGGAGCTTCACTTGTTTGTTTTTAAGAGCTATAAGAATCACCTTTTTTGGAGAAAATTTTGAGACAGGATCCCACTATGTAGTTTAAGAAGTCCCTGAGCTACTCACTTTGTAGCCCATGCTGGCCTCAAACTCATAGTGATCCTCTGGCCTCAGCCTCCCGAGTGAGGAATCACTTTAAATTAAAAATTTGGACTTTCTTCTCACATTTTTCTTATTCTGACTTATCAGGGGAAAGGCCATGAATACAGGGTTTGTTCTTTTCTTTGTCCTTTTAGTTATGTCACTTTCCTTAGAATAGTTTGCCATTAAAGTATATTTTCTTTGCATTTGGGAACGAATAAATTGATTTTAAGGGCCATATATGGGTTTAGATTGTGGAGAATCTCTTTCCTATTTCTGTTGTCTAAATTATCATAATAACCTAATTCCTCCAACATTCCTTCTTCCCATGACTTGCTTCACAAACAGGCAGTCCCCTAGTCTCTGCGAGCCAGTAGAGAGGCCTAGCTTTAGTTTAGTGGTTTTGTTTTCTTTGTTTGTTTCAGTTGCTTTACACAGAAGAGAAATCGGTTTATTCCTATGCCTTTTTTTTTTTTCTTTTTCTATTTCATTAGGGATTGAATCTAGGGCCTCCTGCATGAAACTACAACCCAAGCCCTTTTTTTTTTTTTTTTTAAAGGCATGATCTTGCCAAGTCACTAAATAGACCAGGCTGGGCTTAAATTTGGGATCTCTGCCTCACCTTCTCAAAGTCCTGGGATTACAAGCATTTACTGCCACACTCTGCTTATACCCCACCGCTGCCATTAGAGGCTGAAACCTGCACCTATGCACTAGCTGCATACCCCAGGCCTTTCTATTTTTTGAGATAGTCTTGCTAAATTGCATAGATGGGATTTGAATTTGTGATTTTCCTGCCTCAGCCTCCCAAGTGCTGGGATTACTGATGTGTACCACCATGCGTGGATCCTGCCTTTGTTTTGTTTGTTTTTCCGTTTCTCCATACTTGGGATTACACCCAGAATGTTCAGGGTGAGTGACATCTCTCACTCTTTTTTATAATTCTGTTTTGATATAAGGTCTTGCTAAATCACTGAATTGCCCAGACTTGCAGTCCTGCCTCCCATAGTGCCAGCATTACAGTTGTGTGCCACCACACCTACCTTCCTGCACCTCTTAAAATTGTCTGGTTCCCTGGGGAGAAAAAGGGAAGGCTGTTCACCAGGGAAATCATTTGAATGTTGTAATGTGGAATTCCTACACAAATCCTGGAGTTGCTCTTCTTTTGCTTAGGGGATGAAAGAAAAAAGAAGAAATAATAATATTCTTATAGTCTTACCTCCTTCCTGGTGCCAGTAATAATCCCAGTTTTGAGTAGGAATCTGCTGAATATGTTAGTGAAGTCTGAGGTTCTGTGTGTGGGAGACTGTCTGAACTTCACTTCCCTTGAAAGTTGAGTGTTTGGCTGGTTGGTTTGAGTTGTTTTGTTTTGGAACTCAGGGTCTTATACATGTTAGGCAAGTGTTCTGCCACTAAGCTCAACTCTCAAGCCCCTTCAATATTTTTAAAGGTGGACTTTCAAAGGGCTTTGGTGACTTCAAAGTCTCTTGAATAGATAAAAAGGGAAAGATGTGCCAAGCATAGAGATGTTGAGAAAAAGAGTTGATTATGTAGGTAACTGAGGCTACCTTGTGAATCTCGCTAAACAGACATGAAAGGTAGAGGTTCTAGTTGAATTACCATGACCTGGTAAGAGAGCCGTACAAAGGTGTGCCAAGGAGTAAGTAACACTTCTTATTCCTGTGCAACCCATAGCTGCAAGTAGAAACAGATCCACATGGGCAGCCATGCTGGTTCTGCTGCTCTAGAGGGCACTGCCTTGTTTTAGTAGAGAACATGGTGAAAGAGTTGTCACCATTTTACTCATACCAAGCTCAAACTGTATCAAGAAAATTAAAATCAGGAATGAATTTCTTGCTTGACAGATTTTGACAAAGAGGGACTAAAGTAACCCTTTTTTCTGTTGATGTCTGAAACGAAGAGTTCCCATCTGTCTTTGCACAACTTCAGTGGTAACTGCTCAGAAACAGAGAGCTGGACTATATGATATTGGGCAGATGAAAGTAACCTTATTGCTTAACATTTCAGAGGTACAGCAAGAGGCACTGGAAAGGTGATAGAAAAGGTCTTCTAGCATGACTAAAAATCTCTACTGAAAAAGAAATGTCTACTGAACACCGTTTTTCTGTCTACTCAAAGTATGGGCATCCAGGGTCACAGGATCAAAGTGATGTCACTAATACTTGGAAAATACCTGCATCTAGCTCTACAAATGTCTCTACTTTTCTCTTGCTTTTAAATGTGTCTTAGCATGCCGGGTGTGGTGGCACATGCCTGTAATCCCAGCACTCGGGAGGCTAAGGCAAAAGGACTGCCAAAAGTTTGAGGCCAGCCTAGTTTATATAGTGAGTTCAGGGGCAGCCTGGAGTAAGACCTTGTCTCAAAAAGAAAAAAAAAAAAGTGTCTTAATGTCTTAGATGCAGTCTGTTTGCATTTTGGGGAAGATGCCTCTTAAATCCATTTGGCTAATGCTAGATTCTGGAGCCAGGTTATTCTGACAAAATTCCTTCCTATTTTGCATTGAATCTCTTGATCTAGACTTGGTAAGACTCTGAAGAATTGCTCTTAGAGGATGGCTTTTGGTTTATTTGTGGGGGGTAGGGGGTACTGGGAATCAAACATACATGCTAGACAAGTACTGTGCACTGAGCTACATCTCCAGCCCTGTTTTTATTTTATTTTAAGAGAAGATTTCACTAAGTGGCCCAGCCTAACCTTGAACTTAACGATTCTCCTGACTCAGCCTTCCGAGTAGCTAGGGTTACAGGTGTGTGCTACATTTTCCCTGACAAAAGTGGTGGCTTTCGTCAGCAGTGTTCTTAGCTGAATTTCCCTCCAAAGGGTTCTTACTGTGCCTATTCTCCCCTATTCTTTGGAAACTACAGACTCAGGAGTCTCAGGCTGATTCCCTTTGGCCTTCTTTCAGTCCCTCCAGTTTTTGAGTGTGTGTACAATGTGATACTGAGAAACAGATTTCAAGTAGGAGTGGGCTATCATGGCTATTTTAGAAGAGTCTCAAGCAGCTAATGTAACTCTGATGTTCTACTCTTGCAAAATACTGTATGTATTTGCAAGCGCCTGCGTGCATACACATGTTTACTAACATTTCAGGTGGTTAGAATTACTAGCATTTATTGAGTACTACTGTGTACCGGGGACTGAGCTAGATCTTTTCAGTACATGTATTGATTTCTTCTACACAACAACAGCAAGAAGTATTTTTTCCCAATTTGCAACTTGGAAGATAGCTGGCTTGCATAAGTTGGCACACCTCATAAAGACACAGTAAGGATTCTGAACCCCAGCCTACTTGCCTCCAAGTCCAGAGTTCTTTCCCCGATACCCCAGCTGCCACAGCACTAGAGAGAAGGGCATGAAGTCACAAAGCCAGGCACCCAGAGAAATGGCGCCGTTACAGTAGAGTTGGAGATGGTTGTGTTAAAGCTGTTTTCCTCTAAGCAAAGCTTGGCATGATATTTGCTGGCCCTTATTCCATAGAAGCTTTGAGTCTAAAAGGGAAAGTAACAAAGTATTTGTAACTAGAAAAATACATCAAGGTTTTTATAAAGGTGAGGTGAATGGGACCTGCATGTGAAGTGTTACATGAGTAAGGAAATACAATTTAAAGGGGAAAAGAAAATGTTACACCAGGCAGTTGCAGGGAGGCAAGAGGAACAAAAGGGTAGAACTCAGGACAAGGGAGTAAGTTCCGAATCGCTCCCCATGTTACCTGAGATGCTTGTAAGCCTGTATAAATGCAGTACATATAAAGCTACATCACACAAACGAGCTACGCTGAGTCACTAAGCGCAGAAGGAATGCGGTTTGTGTTGTGATCTCAGTGGAGGCAGTGAGGGAAAGCTTCCAGGGAGGTGATTTTTCATCCGACTTGGAAGACTTGGAGGGAAACAGAGAGAAGGTGCATGGGAATGTTTTGTGGCAAAGGGAAGACCTGAGGATGGTACCACTAACCAGTGTGTGTATGTGTCTCCCTTTCTGTTCCTTTTTCTTCCTTCCCTCCTATAGTTTGGAAGCTCAAAGTCTGACTGTAGCCATGGGAGACACGGTAGTGGAGCCTGCCCCCCTGAAGCCAACTTCCGAGCCTGCTCTGAGCCCACCAGGGAATAATGGTGGCTCCTTGCTGAGTGTCATCACTGAGGGGGCCGGCGAACTATCAGTGATTGACCCTGAGGTGGCCCAGAAGGCCTGCCAGGAAGTACTGGAGAAAGTCAAGCTTTTGCACGGAGGTGTGGCCATCTCTAGCAGAGGCACCCCGCTGGAATTGGTCAACAGGGATGGTGTGGACAGTGAGATCCATTGCATGGATGACCCCCCTGCCCAGATCAGGGAGGAGGAAGATGAGCTGGGGGTCACTGTGGCCTCAGGTGCAGCCAAAGGAACGAGAAGGCGGCAGCAGAACAACTCAGCCAAACAGTCTTGGCTGCTGAGGCTATTTGAATCAAAACTATTTGACATCTCTATGGCTATTTCATATTTGTATAACTCCAAGGAGCCCGGAGTACAAGCCTACATCGGCAACCGGCTGTTCTACTTTCGCAACGAGGATGTGGACTTCTATTTGCCCCAGTTGCTTAACATGTACATCCACATGGACGAGGACGTGGGTGATGCCATTAAGCCCTACATTGTCCACCGCTGCCGCCAGAGCATTAACTTTTCCCTCCAGTGTGCCCTGTTGCTCGGGGCCTATTCTTCAGACATGCACATTTCCACTCAGCGACACTCCCGCGGGACCAAGTTACGGAAGCTGATCCTCTCAGATGAGCTAAAGCCAGCTCACCGAAAGAGAGAGTTGCCTTCCTTGAGTCCAGCCCCAGACACAGGGCTATCTCCTTCCAAAAGGACTCACCAGCGCTCTAAGTCAGATGCCACCACCAGCATAAGTCTCAGCAGCAACCTGAAAAGGACAGCCAGCAACCCTAAAGTGGAGAATGAGGACGAGGTAAAATTTTGGGGAGGGACAGAGAAACAAGGGCTACATGGAGACAGGCTGTCTTGTATGGGTTTACTGTGTCCTCTCTGTCCTTCGCTCTGTTTCATTTCACTGATAAAAGCATGGAATGTTAGAATGGAAAAAGACCTTAAAATTCATGTGTTCTAACTGCCTCATTTTACAAAGGAAGAACTCAGAGACCCAGTGAGATAAAGTGACTTGCCTTGGGTCATATAGCTGATGGCAAGGCTGATACTCCTTTTTTTTTTTTTTTTTTTTTTTTTTTTTTTAAGGCTGATACTCCTGTGGAGAGTTTTTACTAAGCTACGCTGCTATTCCATTAACGATAGTACCTTCTTACTGGGAACTGTGGCTGAGACCCTCTCCGCTCTGGCCTGAGACCTGGAATCACTACCAGAGTCTCTCAGAGCAGCAGCCCTAGGGAAGGGAACAGGGCCCCGGACTGCATGTATGCTGAAGGGAGGAATGATGTTAAGTAGAACATGAGCTCCATTCTAGCCACGCATAACCGCTGTTCCTCGCCCCTAAAGGTCATGCTTTTGGTCAGCTCAGGGTAAGGGTCATTCCCTGTCACCGAGGCATCTGCAGAATGTTCTCCTGCCTGCCTTTGCTTGCGGGGAAGAATGCCTTACTGATGGTGCCTTCCCCTCATCATTTGGGAGAGACACAAAGGGAAGAGAGAAGCAGTCGTGGTAGAGTAAATCCAGTACCTATTCAAAGACCGAAGGCTGGGAAGAAAAAGGACCCTCAGCAGCAGTTGGGGGAGCCAGCCTAGGACACAGAGCAGAGAGGAGATGAGTGCTCAGCAGTGCACAGCCACCCTCCGTTCCACATCTGAACAGATAACAGAGAAAGTTCCACAGTGGACAGCCAAGTTCAGTGACCTGGTATCCCAGTCAGACAATGGTGCTCCAGTCCTCTGTGATTTGCCATTGGCCAGGGTTTTGTCTTGGCTGCCAGCCTAGCCCAGAAAAAAAGGGAGAAAAAAATGAGGAATTTGCACTGTTGGAAAATGTGCATAGCCATGGTCCTGGCATCTGTCTGTGTGGGGCATGACCCACCCACATTTTGATACAATGGGACTTCTTTCAAGTACAGGCAAGTCTGAGTGACTTGGGAAGGGAAAAGCAGGAGAGAGAAAACTAGACATCCTGCTCTGTCTGGAATTTAATAATGGTGCCTCCAGTGTGCCAGCTCATTGGAGAAATGAGATGGAGCTCCAGCTAGGATGTGGTGGTGCACTCCTATAATCCCAGCACTCGAGAGGCTGAGGCAGGAGGATTGTTGGGAGTTTGAGGCCAGCCTGGGCTACAAGGTGAGTTCAAGACCAGCCTGAACTGCATATCAAGACCCTGTCTCAAAAAAGAAAAAAAAAAAAAGAAAGGTAAAGCTAGAACTGCTAACATTTATTGAGCATTAATGTTGCAAGCATCATACCATTTAATTCTCACCACAACCATAACAGACATCTTACTAGAGAGGAAAGTGAGGTTTAGACAGTCCAATTACTTGCCCAAGGTCTCTTCGTACTGGGGAATGTCAGATAAAACCCATAACAGCCGCCCATACTCATTCAGAGCTGCCGTAATTGTTTCTCAGCATCTACTTCCCCAGGTCCCAGCTGTCAGAAGCCCTGGGGAAGGACAGCCCATACTGTGACCATCTACACCTCCCCATCCATGCACAAAGCCCAAGCTGTTCTTGGCATCAGGATAGGCCATTTTCATTTCTGTTTGAGCTTGGCAACAGAGCCCAGAGTCCATGAAGGCAGGCTGTTGCAGAACAAGAAGAATCTTCCAAATTCTGGTAGCACTGAGGTCGTGAAGAGTTGCTTCATCTTGGAGTCAAATCGGCAACAGTGTGCTTATGAGCAGCCAGAAGTGACTTCTTTAGTGCTGTTGTCAGGCTTGTCTCTCATCTGTATGCATTTTGTAGCCTTCATTTTAGGACCAGAGAAGCAGAGGATTTAGGGCTTCTCTTGCCGGGTACTGCTCCTGGGCCCCTCTTCCTTTGGGTATTCTGCTCCAGGACACTGGATACCTCCAGAAGTCTGGTATTCAGTGAATGCCTAAATCTCTCAGCTGCTGTTCTTCCCCAGCTGGCTACTTACCTTGAGTCATTAGATCAGGAAAGAAAAGAGACACCACATCCCCAGGCCCTCCTGGGTTATCTGATGTAGGCAGAATGAGACACCTGAATCCACTGTGGCTCCTCGGGACATGTGAACAAGAAGGAGAGAACATAAATACCAGTGTTACTCAGTTTCTAAGCCCTGACATCTTCAGCACAGGGTTCTTTCAAAACCTCCTTGGCATTTTGAAGATATACATGTCTATCAAGGCCTTTGTCCCCAGGACCGGGAGAATTGGTTCTTCTTCCTCTCCTGTCATGGCAACATTCATTCACTAACAACTAGTTACTGATCTTGTACAGTGTGCAAAGTCCTGTTCTAAAGTCTCAAAGGATGGAGGACAAATGCTGTTCTTTTCTCTAGGAACTGATAGGTTGATGTGAAATCTCCAGTATCTGGGGAACCAGTTAGTTTATGACTCTCTTAAAAAAGTGTTTCCTGCCCATAAGCAGGAAATACACACCTTACTCAAGTAAAAAACAGAATTTTCTAAGGCCTGAGCAGATATATTCTAGAAGGAGAATTTCTAGCTGACACTTTTCTCATTTCCTTTGAGTTCTGAGTTTAATACCATACTCCCAACTACAGTAGAGGAGCTTCAGAGAGTGAGGTGCGACCTCAGAGCAGAGGTCCAGGCTTGCCGCAGTTTGCTTCCTGCCAGGGGTTTCCCTGAGGAGCATTTCTTTACCAAAATCTCACATAAGTTTCCACTTGCTTTTCTTGAAGAATCTTTACACACCTCCACATCGAAGAGCTGTATAGCACTGATTCTTCTCATCTCTCACTTGTTCCTCCCAGATCCCTTTTCTCCAAAGCAGTTATTAACCTCCTCAGGAAACACCACTCAGGCAGTTTTCTTTCCCATTTATAACCAAATGATAACTATGTTGGCAGAGAGTGAGGGATGCGATGAACAGAGTGACTGGGGTACCACCCCTACCCCATGCCCTTCCCTGTATAATGACACTCTAAGTAGATCAGCTTTGTTTTCAGGGCCGCAACCTTGGTACACAGAAGTTGCTCATGTCACACTGGAAGCCTTGTGGGCTTTCCAGCCGGATAGGGTATGACGTCAGCTTCTTGGCCTCAGCTTTACTCCTGTAGCTGACTCAGTCCAAGTGACTCAAGCCCAGGGAGGAGGAGGGTTGCAGGCCATGCTGTACCTCCCGTCTCCCAAGGCTGTTCGTCCACAGGGACCTGTCCGAGAGAATCAGCTGGAGCCCTGCCCATGGAGCTAATGTCTCACCTACCATTCCACCCGAGCCAGCCCGTTGGTGGAAACTGAACTACTGAGACTCTGGCATCCTTACTGCCTAGTCCGCCCTCCCGCCTCTGTCTGAAGTAAAAGGGCTGTGACACAGGAGTGACTCCGAGTGTGGCTTTGCCTTCCCTGTGCTCTTCTGCCCAGACCCGACTATAAAACCTCCAGCTAAAATCGTATTTAAACCATGAATTAAGTGAGGGAATTAAGTCAATGCTTGAAATACCAGTTGCAGAGTAGAAGCTCAGTGCACACTGCCTTCCTGCCCTGGTAGCCTGAAGGACTTTGCTCTTGCAGTCCAGGCCCCTCTCCTCCTGCATATTTGTACACATGCTGTCCCTGCCGCCTGCCCTGGTAGACCTTGTTGGAAAAACCCAGGGTATTCTTGTGAATGAGCACTGCCACAGAACTGCCCTGTTTGGCTCACGGACCCCACACAAGAACAGGATGATAAGGTTATTCTCCTGGGTGGGACTAGGATAGCTGCTGCCCTGCGTAGTTAGCCTCTCAGATGGATTTTGCTAGACCCTAACTTCCTAATTTAACTACAAAATGTTGGGTATTGAGTGTCATGTGAAATAGCCTGCTAGGAAGCCTGAGATTTGATAGATGCTTGGTTGATGTACCCTGTCCACCAGCATCCATCCTGCAAGTTTCAAGTCATGGGTCTGGGGCGCCCTTCATCACACAAGTTCAAGGTTGGGATTCATTTCCCAGATGATAATAAGGCTCATTAGAGAGGGGGAACATGTGCTCAGCACTGACAGTCTGGCTCCCGTTCCCCCCTGGGATTTCTAAGAAACTGGAGGAGCGCGCAACACTCCCAGTGTGAGGCCTGGAGCTTATTAGATCCGGTCTCTAATGGGCCTCCTGGAGAAGAGGTCGGCTGATACCATGAGGAGGTAAAGAGAAGAACAAGGGAACTTGGCAGCATGGTTACTGCCCCCAAGGAACCCGGCTGCAGGTTTTACCTTAAAAGGAAGATTACTTCCGGGATTGTCCAGGCAGGAGGAAAGCCAGAGAGAGACTTCCATGTTTCTTCAGCCCTTCTGACCTCAGGGTCTGGGCTGGCCTTCCAGCATCGCCTGCGAGTGTCTAGAATCTGGGCAAGTGTGTTTCTGGGTTGGCTTTCTCTCATTAAGCACACAGGGAGAGCTGCACAGCAGCGGTTTCGGTCCAAGGTGGAGCTAAATTCTTTGCCTTTGTCTCTCTCCTCCCCCTCCCCGCCTCCCCTCCCCTTGCCCTCCGGCCCTTTCCCAGGAGCTCTCCTCCAGCACCGAGAGTATTGATAACCCATTCAGTTCCGTAAGTGGGGCCAGGCTGGGGCTGGGTGGCAGGCTCCTCCCATGGCCGCATTTCCTCTCCGTCCCGGGTCTCCTGAGCACGCGGCCAAGGCTAGTGTTCAAAGACCCCTGTAATTACTGGGAGTCACCTTCTCCCTCTTAGGTCTCCCAGGGCACCCAGACCTGGAGGAGCCCCCTGACCTTTGCTGCCAGGGCCCTGAGCCCAGGCTCAGAGGAGCTTAGCTGATCTTCTCTCAGAGACGGCTGGGGTGCCACGCTCCTCAGTGCCCAGCTCCTGGGGCTCCAGAGGAAATAGCTGGGAGAGAGGTAGAATTTACTCCTGCAATAGAGCCAAGAACTGCTTGGCAGAAACCCCCAGGATCCCATTTCTCCCGCCCAGAGCCCTTTCCCCATAGCTTGTGCCATCAGACCATCAAATATGTACTGAGTCTTCTAAATGCAAGGCCCTTTGTGGGGTGAACCAGTTCCCAAAGCAAGCCGGACTTGGTCTGAAGGGAAGTTTCACCTCCCCACTACTGGCTATCTTTTTTAACTTCAACCACCTTTCTCCCAGGTCTGAGTTCTTCTCTTTTCCCAGCATATTGCCAAGGATGCTCCTTAATCCCACTCTCTTTTCTTACTCCCTCTGCACTTTCCCGGACCCTCTAGTCCCACAGGGTCTTGGACTCTGTTGCTGGGCAAAGACGTGAGAGGAAATGCTGGACCCTCTGGGAGTTTGGTTGATTTTTTTATTTTCTTTTTCTTTTTTTTTTTTTTTAATGGTCTGCCCAATCAGTTTTCTATGTTCTGTGCTAATCCCCTTTAAATCATTATTCCTCTCTCCTCCCATGTAGCAGAGCCTCTCTCTGGAGGCCTGGGGTCACATTTCCAACATACTCTCACGTAACTTAGGGTAGGAAGGAGTTCTGCCTTTTCTAATCTGAGAAGATTGTGAATTCATTGGGATGCAAAGTCGTTGGAAAGGTGACCACTTGCCACCGAGTGGATAGATTAGGGGATGAAGATGGAATGAGCCTGCAAATTTCCTCTCCTTTTCTTTCTCTATTTGGCTGCAAGGATATTTCTAGGGACCGTAGAAACTCAATTCTGTTCTCTTCCTTTTCTTACCTCTTTTCAGCCTTGCTCCCTAAAGCGTTCCTGACTCATCCAACTGCTTCACTGTTGTGTGCCACGCTCAGACAGCGCCCGCCTCCCACAGTAGGGCAGAGGCTGAGTGATGAGCTGGCCTTTGCTCCTTCACACATGCACAGGTGGACCTGGAGCCAGCTAGTTTTCAAAAGAAGCTTTCTTTGCAGTGTGAGGAAGTGAGGGTAGAAATTCTCAGTCAGAAAACTACGCAGGACACACTTAGAGAGGGAGAGAAAGCCTGGTGAATGAAATGCTGCTCCTGTAAAGGAGATGTTCTTACTAGCTGAGGGCGACAGGAGCGGGCCCCAGGGTGGCTGTTGTGGTAAAACGCCCCCAGTGGTAGAAGAGACCGGGAACAGAGCCCTTCTTTATGTCGAGTTGAATCCATGTTTTTCCACACCCCATCTTACTCTCCATCCAAACTAACCGTACTTTTTCTGGGAATGACTGACGGGCCTGCCAAGAGGAGCCACACTCAGAGCAGGGCACTCCTGCAAGGAGCGCAGTCGCCGAGAGGCAGAGGAGGGGGGTCCAAGGGGGAATCACCTGAGATAGGCCTTCAGGGCTGCAGTCAGGGGCTCCACGGAGCTGATACTTTCTCCACCCTCACCCATGCCTCCCTCCCTCCTCCATCTGCTTTTTTTTTGCCCACTGATTATTGGCTGTTCCTCATTTCTGCAGTTTGCTCATTTCCTCACTGCCTGCATGTGCACTGATCGCATATAAGGAATGTGGGATAGATGAGATTGTGGCATGTCATGGAGAGCAACAAGCCCTTTAGACGCAGAGCTCTTCCTCCTTTGAAAGGGGAAATACTGACTTAGTTATCCCTTCCCAGGCCTTGTAGGCCCTGGCAGAGCCCCTCAGTGGAGACCCAGGGCAAGGACCCAGGTGGGGAGAGGGACAACCCTATTCTTGAGATGAGTGAAGCGCTGCAGATGTAAGCGACTCTTCTCTGTGGGCCCTGGAAAGTCTCTCCAGATATTGTCCCCTTGCCTATGCTAAGGCCGTGGGACAGTCCTCGAGGAACAGAAGTCTAAGAGAAGAGGAGTACATCCTAGAAACCTGGACTCAGGGCCCCCTTATTCTCCAGAAATAGACTGGGAGGAGTGTGCTGGCTATACCCAATTTGAGCTCAGATAGGCAGGGTGGACTGTCTTACCACAGCAAAGTTTCTTTAGACTTTCCTGGGGTTCTTGGCCAACAGGGCCAGGAATGATTGAGGGTGTAAGGCACTTTTTTCTGTAGTTTTTTCACCATCATTTGTTTCATCCCAACCCTCTTTAGCCTGTCCGACTGGCCCCTGAGCGAGAATTCATCAAGTCTCTAATGGCGATCGGCAAGCGGCTGGCCACCCTCCCCACCAAAGAGCAGAAAACACAGAGGCTGATCTCAGAGCTCTCCCTACTCAACCATAAGCTCCCTGCCCGCGTCTGGCTGCCCACTGCTGGCTTTGACCACCACGTGGTCCGGGTGCCCAACACACAGGCTGTTGTCCTGAACTCCAAGGACAAGGTAAGTAGGCTGTGGCCCAAGCCCTGCTGCTGGCCTCACTGTGCTCCCACGGCTGTCCAGATTGTGAGGAGTTGTATACCCACGCCCGAGACACCCATCGTCGTCTGTGGTGCGTGCATCAACCTGACTCCGCCTCGGTGCAGCCATGATTCTCAGAGCCCACCTGTCCCTCTTGGGCTTTGCTCTTCTGGACCAAAGAGGCCTAAACTTTTCAACTTGCCTCCTGCTGTTTCTCAAGAGAATTGTTGTCCATCCCTTTAGAGTCATTTTAGTGGCTCTCTTCCAGCCGTTCTGTAAGGAATGAGTACTCAGTGTTCAGATTTTTCTTTCAGAGGAAGTGTTGAAGATTAGAATCCTCTTTGGGATAGGGCCAGTTTAGTCCAGTCTTTTTGTCCACAGCAGTTGCCTGGGCCTTGTCTTTATTTGTTTGTTTATTGAAGACAAGGTCTCACTATGTAATTCAGGCTGGCTTTGAACTCACTATGTAGCACAAGTTGGCCTCAAACCCAAGGCAATCCTGCCTCAGCCTCCTGAGTGCTGGGATTACAGGTGTGCACCACCACACCCAGGCTATCTTTAGGACAAGCCAGCAGAGGCCTCTAGGCCTCTCTTCCAAGCTATAATTGATAGTTGGGACAGTTTTGTGCAACCACATTATCTGTGCATTCTAAAGGCCAGCTGAAACATTTAGAAGACTAGTGTACTGTCTCACCCAAATTCTTCATATAGGAATCACATGACCAGTTCCAGCCCTAAGTATTGTATCCACACTATTAAGGGGCTGAGGGATGAAGGCCGGAGCTAGAAGCAGGCAGCAGGAAGAACTGTTAATCGAGTGGAGACAGTGCTGGAGGTCAGCTGCAATGTTGTTCTCACTGCCCCACCAGGCTCCCTACCTGATCTATGTGGAAGTCCTGGAATGTGAAAACTTCGACACTACCAGCGTCCCTGCCCGGATCCCCGAGAACCGAATCCGGAGTACGCGGTCTGTGGAGAATCTGCCCGAATGTGGTATCACCCACGAGCAGCGGGCTGGCAGCTTCAGCACCGTACCCAACTATGATAATGACGACGAAGCCTGGTCGGTGGATGATATAGGCGAGCTGCAGGTGGAGGTAAGGGAGTCCGGAGTGATAATGTTGAGGCACAGCACCTGATCTCCAGGCACTTGCAGTTCGAGGCTCAGTTACACCCTCGGCAGGAGGAGGCGAGTGCCCAGGTGAGCCAGAGGGCAGGCGGTGCAGTGTGACAGGGAGTGCCCTGCGCAGCACTGGCCTGGAATAGGTTAGGTGGGGCTCATTCCCCTGAATGAGTTCAAGTTAAAGGTAAGGAGTAACTTCTAGAACCAGGGGAATAGAGGAAATTCATGGAAAATATTTTTTGAACCTCTGTTATAGAAATGTGTCATGAATGCTCAAAATACTAGTTTCTAAATTCTGATATGAACAGTAGCCAATTTGCCAGAGTCTATTCTCAGGAAGAGACTGGTTCTGTATATAAATCAGGACTGAATTTCTTCATATTATCCTAAAAATATTAAGGTAACAAATTTTTAATGATACAATAACTTCACAATGTTATTTCAGTACAGTAAATTTCATATAATAGGAACCATTTTTCTTTTAAAGACATTGCTCCAGCCAGGTGTGGTGGTGCACATCTGTAATCTCAGCACTCAGGAGGCTGAGGCAGAAGGATCCCTTCAAGTTCAAGGCCAGCCTGAACTCTATGGCAAAACACTGTCTCAAAAAGGACAACAAAACAAATAAAGATAGCATTCTTTCCAGCATTCTTTCCAGACAGTTCATTTATGAAACAGAATGATTTTTAACAAAGAAGGAAAGTTGTCTTATGGTAACATAAGTAGTGAATCAGATGTTCTTTCATTCAAGAAGTATGCAATAAGGGCCATCTGTGTGTCAGACCTGAGTGCTGTATGCTAATAAACAAGACATGGCCCCCACCTGCAAGGAGTTTAGGCCCTAACGGGAGAAGGAAAGGAGCAGTGGGCAGGTCGGTATAACACGGTGTGACCCAGGTTGTGGAAGAGAAGGGGGAGGGCGGGGGCACCTGAGGGTGGAGGCGTCTTCACTCCAGAATCGGGAAGAAGTCGCCTCTCAGCTGAGGCTGAGGGTGGTAGGAAGAAGTGCACAGAGACCATCCAGGCACAGGAAGTTTGTTCCCAGAGCAGAAGCGGGAGCCGGCTGCGATGGGCACTGAAAGGGCACTTGTCTGGCATGCGTGTAAGGTGGCATAGTGAGCAATGAGGCTGCAGAGCCCAGCGCGTGCCCAGCTCTGGGAAGGAGCCTGCCTGCTGCGGCAGAGACTTAGTTTATTCTTTGGTTACAGAGACCCAGAGCAGGATTTTATTATTAGGGCATTCTGTGAAAACCTGCCTTTGAGCTCACCATTGTTAGGTCAGACATAAACATTTAAGGGAGACAGTAAGATCCGTGGTATAAGGCAGTGAGCACGGAGCACAAGTGCCGTTGAAGAGGACGCTGGTGTTGGAAGGAGAGAGCAATTTGATGGGGGACTTGGGGCCTGGTATAATTAGACATGAGGAGATTTGATTGTGTGACCTAAATGAAGAAAGGGTCAGAACAGTCTGGGACCCCAGGGGAAAATTTACCCCTAGCCACAGGGGATTCAGTCTGAGACTCAAAGTTGAGGTTTCTGTGACGGTCATGGCAGTGACTTGTCAATTTTAGTGTTGGAGAACCTGTTAAAGATTTACACTTCCGTATCTCGTCACCACTAATTCTGATTCAGACCCATGGGCACCTGCATTTCAGCAAGCGTCCCCGCCAGTTCCGGGGCGGGTTGTGCACACTTGGAGACAGTGCTGCGGGGTCCACGTGATGGCCCAGGCAGCGTGGGTCCCCGAGGCCAGCCCAGCGCGGCACCAGGGGAGGCTTAAGTGGGCTGGCAGGGACAGCAGAACATGCGTGGTGGTGGCAACCAGGCAGGCAGTAAGCGAGGGAGACTGTGCTTAGCACTGCTGACCAGCCCTACCCTGCCGTCCCCAGCTCCTTGAAGTGCATACCAACAGCTGTGACAACATCTCCCAGTTCTCCGTGGACAGCATCACCAGCCAGGAGAGCAAGGAGCCTGTGTTCATTGTCGCAGGGGACATCCGGTACGGCCAGCTCGCATCGCCTCCGTCTTCCGTCCCTGTCAGATGCCGCCTCTCTCCTCGTTCCCTTCATCTGTGTTGCGAGTGCCTTTTCCTTTTCTCTCCTTACTCTATGCTTGTCCTAAGGCCACCAGACCTGAAGCGGTAAAGGTGTAGGTTGAGATGCTGCTTAAACTACTGTAGAAAGAAATAAGCTTTTAAGAAGATTCCAAAGAAATGAAACCACAAGAAGAGAATCTGAGCAGTTTCTCTCAAAGTGGGTCTGAAATAGACGCGCTTCAGAATCTAGGAAAAGAAGAAATCAGAATCTGTCAGAAATGCAGATTGCTGGGTCGCGGGAGTGAGAGGGCCAGCGCTTAACGGAGTCACAGCTGCCAGCTCCGCAGAATGGCCCCGTTAATCGCGCTTCCCTCCACGAGCCGCCCTCAGCCTCGGTCCCTATCTTTTTGTGCCCAGAATCCAGGAACAGTGCAGAAAATGCTGGCGTAGACAGGCACATGAGGCTCTGGGGTGACCCCTCCAAGCACATGATGTGTTTTCTTCCTGCTAGACGGCGTCTCTCAGAGCAGCTGGCCCACACCCCGACAGCCTTCAGGCGAGACCCGGAGGACCCTTCTGCAGTTGCTCTCAAAGAGCCCTGGCAGGAGAAAGTGCGGTGAGTGGAACAGGACATGGTCTGTAATGCTCTGTCCAAGGAAATTGCTGGTTTCCACTGCATTTTTTTAAAGGATGTATTCCAAGCTAGCTCAGAGACGGAGGGGCCGATTTGCCTCAGATCACATCTCACTGTGTCCAGATGTGTTGGGTTCTTTTATAACAAGGAAGAGCAGGAACACAGTGGAACAGTAGGTGTGTTCAGCCCTGTTCCACCCCCTACTGGGCCTGAACTTCTCCCTCTCTTGTCTAAAGGAATGAAATTGGGTTGACTTCCGGTTGCAGGATCTGCATATTCTACCCTTTATCTGGACTGAGGAGCAAATGCCCTAAGCCTGAGAAAGTTTGGAGAAGCTACTTGTCCTGAAAGGGTAAAAAAGCTGAGTGTGATGGTGCATGCCTATAATCCCAGCACTCAGGAGGCCGAGGCAGGAAGATCCTTGCAAGTTTGAGACTAACCTGGGCTACAAAGTGAGCTCAAGGACAGCCTGAACTTTGTAGTGAGACCCTCAAAAAGGCCAAAAAGAAAAAAAAAAAAAATGGGGGGGACTAACATAAATGGTTTTTTTTGGGGGGGTACCATTTACTACTCCTTGCTTTAGTCCAGTCTTTAGTCTTTTTCTTTTTCTTTTTTTTTTTTTTGAGATAATATCTTGCTATGTAGCCGGCCTCGAGCTTGCAGATATCCTCCTACCTCAGCCTCCTACATGTTAGAATTACAGGTGTGCCCAGCAAACCCTGTTTTAAGGGCCTGAGGGTGCCATATTATCTGGCTGGCTCTCATGTTGGATTAGTGTGCAGATCCAATCAAAGGCAGCTGGAGCACAAATAAAGGGAACCCTTAAAAGGCTATCACTTACTGGGATGCGGTGGCGCATGCCTGCAGTTCCAGCACTCAGGAGGCTGAGGCAGGAGGTCCATTGGGAATTCAAGGCCAGCCTGGGCTACGAAGTGAGCTCCAGGCCAGCCTGAACTGCATAGTGAGACCCTGTCTCAAAATCACTGAAAGCCAGGCATGATGGTACATGCTGTAATCCCAGCAATTGGGAGGCTAAGGCACTAGGATCACTCTGAGTTTGAGGCCAGCCTGAACTACATAATAAGACCCCATCTCAAAAAAAGGAAAAATAAAAGAAAAAGGTTATCACTAAAAATTGTGAGGTCAAATCCAAAAAAGAAATAAAGTCAAAAGACATTTAAGAGCTGTGCCTGCTAGAAGGGCCTCCGCTGTGGGCTGCCATACAGGAGAACACTCTCGATCTCCGTGGCTCTACTTACTTTGGGGGGTGACCCTCCCCCATGACTCCACCAATTTCCCCCCTTGTCTCTGAGTGTATTTTCTTTAAAGGCCAGTTACCCCTTAACACTCAGGGAGCTTTCCCCACTGATGGTCAGTCAGTCAGAATATGTCCCGTGTTGGAAAGATGTGACATTTGACTGGAGTCAGGATCGTAAAACCCTTCTTGCCAAATTTGAGCAATGTCTGAGATTTAGAAAGAATGGTTCTTATGCTGAGCCTATCTAGAGTCCAATCAAGTCTAATCCTGTCTGTTCTGTAGTCAGCACCCGAAAATATTAGAACATTGACAAACAATAGTTAGAAAGCTTATAGACATAAAACAAACCAATCAGAGCAAAGCAAACCTGCTCTGTAAGGTAGATTTGAACTAAGAAACATCATTACCAAGTTAACTTCAAAATGCCAATATTTCTGTAAAGCAAGCTTAGTTCTGACAAACAAATACTGAAGAGTTCCCTCTTCTTAACGTTTGTTGGGGTTTTTTTGTTTTGTTTTGGGAGAGTTTTTTGGGTACCAGGAATCAAACTCAGGACCTTGCACTTGCCAGGCAGGCGCTGTGTCACTGAGCTATCGCTATCTCCCCGGCCCTCCTTCTTGTAAACCCACATACTGCACTGTCTTTATTGCCCATCTGCCTCCAGCAACTCCATCAGACTTCCCAGTACCCCGCACCCTCACCCAGATGTCGATACCCCATGACAGCCTTCACTTCTTCCTTCACAGGCGGATCAGAGAAGCCTCCCCCTATGGCCATCTCCCCAACTGGCGGCTCCTGTCAGTCATTGTGAAGTGTGGCGATGACCTTCGGCAGGAGCTACTGGCCTTCCAGGTGCTGAAGCAACTGCAGGTAAAGAAAGAGAAAGGGAACCAGGGATGATGGCACATACCTGTAGTCCCGGCAGCCAGGGAGGCTGAGGCAGGAGATTGCAAGTTCAAGCCCAGCATTAGTGAGACCCTGTCTCAGAAAACAAAAGGGGCTAGGGTTCTAGCTCAATTCAAAGACCCTGGGTTCAGTCCCCAGTACCCCCCAAAGCATACACACACAAAAGAAACAAAGGAGGGAAGAAAAGGTAACAGCCTCACACCAGCCCACCTGAGTGACCACACAGGGAGCTCTGCTGGAGACAGCTTCCAGTCCACGTCTCTGTTGGAAGAAGTCCCAGAAGCAGTTCCACAGTGGCCTCTGTTGGCTCTTTTGTGAACTGCACCTACCTTGTTCTGACCCCTGCATGTTTGGGTGATAGGTTTGTTTCTCCTTTAAATCACAACTTTCCAGACTGGGAGTGGTAGCGCATGCTTGTAATTCTAGCACTTGGCAGACTGAGGCAGGAAAATCGCCACAAATTTTAAGCCAGCCTGGGCTACATAGTGAGCTAGAGGCCTGCCTGAACTACATAGCGAGACCCTGTCTCAAAAAAAAAAAAATCAGAACTTCCCAAATGGTCTGCAATGGGTGGGTTACAGTGTGCTAAGATGTTGATCCCCAAGCCCCTGGGCTGCTTCCCCACAAGCAGCTTCACCTATTCAACCCAGTTCTTTATCTCAGTATGTTTGTTTTCTAGAGAAGCTTTCTCAAGGGCTGGGGATATAGCTCAGTGGAATAAGCGCTTGTCTAGCAAGCACAGGGTCCTGAGTTCGATCCCCAGTACCGCAAAAAAAAAAAAAAAAAAAAAAATAGAGACGCTTTCTCTAGAAGCTAAAGCTTCCCATCTTTTTTCTTCCTTTTGTCTTACAATTTGAACTTACAGTACTGTCTTGCACTCTCCTTGCCTGTCAGACAACAGTGCGTTTTCCTCCTTCCTTTGCCTTCCTTGGACTTCATACCTACGTGGCTGCTGCCCTCCGTCCCACTAAGTGTAGTTTCTTGTCCTTGTCCCGCCAGTGCTTCCTGGCTCCCAGTAGGTCAGTGGGTCCAGCGCACCTTATGGCCGTAAATCTAAGGGTGCTGGAGAGAGGCTGAGGAGGGGATGTAGCCTCTGCCCTCGTATTGGAGGAAGATGAGAGCACCAGCCCCTCCGTGTCTCCCCACAGTCCATTTGGGAACAAGAGCGAGTGCCCCTTTGGATCAAGCCATACAAGATTCTTGTGATCTCTGCCGACAGCGGCATGATTGAACCCGTGGTCAACGCCGTGTCCATCCATCAGGTGAAGAAACAGTCTCAGCTCTCCTTGCTTGATTACTTCCTCCAGGAGCACGGCAGCTACACCACAGAGGCATTCCTCAGTGCCCAGCGCAATTTCGTGCAAAGTTGCGCTGGCTACTGCTTGGTCTGCTACCTGTTGCAAGTCAAGGACAGGTAAGTGACTTCTACCCCTCATCTTTCATCAGGGTCCCCTATGTCCTTTTTGTGCAGCTCTCAGTTGATGAAACAAGCAACATATTTTTAGCAGAGTCAAATACATTTAAATGACAGTGAGCCAAGGAGGCAGACTGAGGAGCACTAGGGTAAAAGAGCAAAGAAATGAAGGATCTCTGGGAAGAGTAAGGGTTTGAATGAACAGGGACTGAGAAGATAAGGAAGAAAGAACAGATAAAGCTGTGGAGGAAGTATGTTCCCTGTGAGAAAGTATTTCAGTGGGGCTAAGCTTGTGCTGTGCTGCGTGGCAGGGGAGTAGCACACGGTAGTATCAGACACGTAAGCCGAGGTTCTGATTACCGTAGCTCTGTGTGGAGCACTTGCCAAGCATGAGCCAGACCCTGGGTGTCACAGCGGCTGGGCGGCGAGTGTTACGAGGCTGAAGAGTTTTATTTGCAGGCAGAGGAACGAGCCGTGTGGTCTGCATGGAGTCAGAGCCATGTGGCACTGCGGGTGAGGGTGGATTAACTTTAGGAGCCAGGAGGAACATCAGGGAGCCTGGCTTGAATGTAGTGACTGCGGCTGAGCGAAAAGGCAGATGGATGAGGGACTTGGTAGAGATGAAGTTGAAGCCCCTGCTAATGAACCTGTCATTCCAACACAGGATGAAAAGTCTATCAGATAGGTATTTCTTCATGAAAAAAATACAGGCCAGGTGGCCTTTAGCACCTATACTTACAGGGCGTGGTGGCACACACCTGTAATCCCAGTGCTCGGGAGGTTGAGGCAGAAGGATTGTTGCAAGTTCCAGACCAGCCTGGGCTACAAAGTGAGCTCAAGGCCAGCCTGAACCGTATAACGAGACCCTGTTGCAGGAAGACCAAAAAAAAAAGAACCTATGCTTATTATACTCGGCCAGCCCTACAAATGAAAATGAAGCACCATTGGCTCTGCCAGTGTAGGGTGCTTATCTGCAAACTTACACCGTCCCTTAAAGCGTCAGGATTTTGAACCCAGGGCCTAGAGCGCCTAGGGCTCAGCCCAGTGTTGAGTAAATGTGTGGCAGGAAAACCAGCAGTAGCCAGGCTTGGGGCTTTCCTTTAAGAAACTATTACATTTGATGAGAATCTATCCTTTAAAGGGGGTTGGGGTGACAGTTGATCAATTATTTATGATAACTTAAAAGATAGTAGAGGCAGGAGCCAGGTGCTGCGGCTCCGTTCGTAATCACAGCTGCTTGGGAGGCTGAGGCAGATAGGTGCAGGTTCACTGCCAGCCTGCAAGACCTCATGGCAGCGATACCAGCACCCCTTCAAAACAGAATAGCTGTAGGGCTCCTGGTGATTCTGAGCCATCTGACACCTATGGCAGGAAAATGGTGGCCACAAAGAGAAAAAGTCACTGAAGAAATAAAAGCAGTAGAAGTTGATCAATTCTAGGTTCCAACTTACAAAACTAAATGTAGCTGGGTGTGGGGGCACATACCTATAATCCCAGCACTTGGGAGGCTGAAACAGGAGGATTGTTGGAGAATTCAAAACCAGCCCGGGCCACAAAGTGACCTCAAGGCCAGCCCAAACTGCATAGCGAGACCCTGTCTCAAAAAATAAAACAAAAAGACCTTAAATATAAAGTAGGGAGCCAGGCGTGGTGGCGCATGTCTGTAATCCCAGCATTCAAGAGGCTGAGGCAGGAGGATCCTTGCAAGTTCAAGACACAGCCTGGGCTACAAAGTGAGCTCAAGGCCAGCCTGAACTGCGTAGTGAGACTCTGTCTCAAAAAGACAAAAAAACAAGCAAAAATAAATATAAAGTAGGTAGTGGGGCACATTAACAGCCTGTGTGCCCAGCAGATAAAGGGACAAAGCAAATGTGGCATTTACACATGGTGGAGCCCTGCTCTGCTGTAAAGGGTAAATGAGCCATTTGTAGGAAAACAGAGGCAATTTGAGACCATAATGTTAAGTAAGTGAGATACAGAGATACAGTTTCTCTTAAGAAGAAATCCAAACTAAAGAGCAAAATAAAATACAGATGACAGGAAGCAGGGCGGTAGACTGTGGAGATAGAAAGGGAACGTGGGAGTGAGGGGAGACAGGACAAAGCGGATGGGAAGAACAGGTGGAAATGACTAAGCTGTGATGGAATGTATACGCCAGCACCCCAGGGTGGATGTGATTGTTATGTATCTGAGATGTAAACTAATACAAGTACACTAAAAGAATAACTAACTATCAAGTAGGTGCTAAGGTACAGGCAGACTCTGAAGTTAAGTCAAATGCAATTGCCCATCCTCGCCAACAACTGCCAAGCTGTGAGGAAGTCTGCAGCGGAATTCTGTACCCTGTTGACCAAATCAGTGCTGATTGCTCCCGTGACACTAAAAGCAAGTCAGGCCTGAGGTGGGGGAGACACTGCAGTGTACACACTGTCACGGACTCACGCATGCTAGGACGGGCATGCAGAATTTTTAATAAAACTTGCCAGAGCGTGGTTTTTGTGGTGTTGTTTTGTATTGTTTGAGACAGGGTCCAATATGTAGTTCAGGCTGACCTTGAACTCCTAGCCTAGGCTAGTCTCGAACTCACAGTAGACCTGCTCAGCCTCCCAAGTGCTGGGACTGCAAGTATGCACCACCACAACCACCACCATCACCCACCCTGGCTCAGAGCTTGTTTTTTTTGCTTTTTTTTTTTTTTGGCGGTACTGGGGATCGAACTCAGGACCCTGCGCTTGCTAGGCAAGCGCTTATTCCACTGAGCTATATCCCAGCCCCTGAGCTTGTTTTTTAAAAGGAGAGGGAAAGGAAGAGAGGGAGAAGAACATAAAGTGGGGAGGAAGAACAAGAACAGAAAGGTGGCCAAGTGTGTGGGCACAGGCCTGAACTCGCAGGGCCCTGGGAGGCTGAGCGGGAGGGTCACGAGCCCAGCCTGAGCCCAGCCCAGGCAGTTCAGCATCCTAATACCCTGTCTCAAACTAAAAATGAAAAGGGCACACTGCAGACCCTGCACTCAGTTCCCAGCACCCGAAAAGACACATACAGTTAAGCCAGAATGGAAGCAGCCCCTGGAATGAAGTGGCAACAGTAAATGGTCCCCAGTAAGATCTCTTTGCTTCAGAACAAAGCCCAGGCACCTTTCGGCCTGGGGATAAGAGACTGCCCCCACACCCCCTCTCAGGCCTGAGAGTGCACAAGGACGCCTTGGGCACTCAGGGTTGAACGGGTCCTGTTAGATGTTCAGTGCTTCCCCGGAGGGGAGGACTCAGGTGCGACCCCCCCATCCTGTGGGCCCAGCAGACCGTCCCCAGAGAAGGTGGCCCTCACACCAAGCCCATCGCAGCCTAACAAAGCCCCTATTGAAGTGAGAAGACCAGGCCTCACATGCTTAGCATGCTAATTGTTCTTTCTACCGCCATTCATGTGGGAATCACAAAGACCTGGGATTTATCTCGTTTTAACTCTTCTTCCTCTACAGCTGCCCTGTAGTGCTTGCCTTCTGGGGGTTTTTACATAAAAATGATTTTAAACTATCCACTTGCTGCCCCACACTATTTACATTTTTACATTTAAGGTCCACTCAGCCTCATGCCTCTCCCTGTTACTTCCTTAAGGGGTTTCTGTTCTGCAGTGGCTAGTAGGAATTAGATGCGGCACGAACAGACTGGTTCTGAGCAGAGGCCTCTCACTTAGCAGGGCTTGGCCTGTGCCACAACTGGCCAGATGGGGCCTTCTTTACTTGCGTCTGGGTTCTTACTAGATTGGGATCTGTTTGGATGCTATAAGTGTAATTTCTGGGCAACTGGGATAATCTTAAAACTTTTGATTCTATTGCTAATAATAGCAATTTGAGACTGTACAGCTTTTGTTAGCAGTTTTACTGTTTTTATTATTTTTTTTATAAGCAGTTTTCTTTTCTGATCTCTCTTTTCACTGTTAGCTGTACATTGTAGAGTTCCGGGCAGCAGGAAGCACACAGCGGACTCCCTCCCAGCCTGGCATCCTGTGGCCAGTGATCCCAGCCACAACCCAACTCACACTGCCCCTTCCTCGCCTCTCTTCTCCTCCCTCAGACACAATGGGAACATCCTTTTGGATGCAGAAGGCCACATCATCCACATCGACTTTGGGTTCATCCTGTCTAGCTCACCCCGAAACCTGGGCTTTGAGACATCAGCCTTTAAGCTGACTACAGAGTTTGTAGATGTGAGTTGGAACGGAGCGGTGCCGCCAGGGTCACTGTGCTCTGTGCTGTGGGAGAGGGCGGTGATAGGCTCCCTCCAAGTCAGGAGTGAACAGAACAGGAATGGCAGTAAATCAGGGTGAACGAGGATTCATGGCGGTTTCCTGCCTGAAAAGAGCTGGGAAATAAGGGAGTTTGGCCCCACTGCCCCAAGAGAGGCGGCACTGCAGGAGGCCTGTGGGAGAACCGTCACACATCACCCCCGCCCCGTCCCTCCCCAGGTGATGGGCGGCCTGGACAGTGACATGTTCAACTACTACAAGATGCTGATGCTGCAAGGGCTGATCGCCGCACGGAAGCATATGGACAAGGTGGTGCAGATCGTGGAGATCATGCAGCAAGGTGGGCTGGAGCCCCACTCAGGCTGGGGTGCTAGCGCTTAGGGCTTCCAGAAAGTTGATGCCACCTCTGGAACCAGACTGGCAGGGTATGGGAATCTGGGCGGGTTCCCAGGAGGCCGCAGATCAGACCCAGCTCCTCCCTATCTTGGCAGAGCTGGGCCTAGGGAGGGGTGAGGTGGCAGTGACACTCTCCTTGGCACCGAGAGAAAGCCCCTCCAGCCTCCGCCCCTCTTCTCCCGCCCTGGCCCGACTGTCCGTTGGTCTCCTCCCTCCACACTTCGCTTTCCTCCCCGTCACGCTTGGAATCTGGTTACCCTGGCGTAGCACCCTTATCGGGCCACCTTCCTTTTGCCAGCAGTCACCAGTCCCGCTCTGAGGCTTTCCTGGCTCATCTGTCTTCTTCCACTCTGCGCTTCATTGCCTTGCTGTCTGTAGTCATTCACCTGCTCCCTGAGCCTTTGTCCTGCATCCCCCTCCTCAGTGAGCACCAGACCTAAGCTGCCAGTCACCCCATCCCACCCCACAGGTTGTTGCTGTTGCACAGGAGCCTGCGCTTCTGGCCCCTTGATGATGCTGGCCCAAGTCATCTATAGCATAGGCAGACTCGTGCAACCAGATAAGTGTGCCCAGCACAGGCCAGTGTCCAGCCTACCCTCAGGGCCAGGGCTGCCCTTCAGCCCTCCTGGGGGACACGGTGTGGGCCCTCCCTCCTCTGCCCACACCCCTCACCTGCAAGAGGTACAGCTTAGCAGTGTGGGATGGAAGCAGGCTTGAGACAGGACCACCCACTAACCCTAGTCTGTGCAGCAGCAGAACTCCATCCATACTGTCAGGGAGCTGAGGTGGGACGGGATCCCTGGCACCGTGCTCACACCTGTTACCACCACGCCTCCTGCCTAGCTATTCACGGCCCTCACCCCACCACCTCCCCCAGGTTCGCAGCTCCCTTGCTTCCACGGCTCCAGCACCATTCGCAACCTCAAGGAGAGGTTCCACATGAGCATGACGGAGGAGCAGCTGCAGCTTCTGGTGGAGCAGATGGTGGACGGCAGCATGCGGTCCATCACCACCAAACTCTACGATGGCTTCCAGTACCTTACCAACGGCATCATGTGACCCCCACCTCCTCAGCCCAGGCTGCCCTCCTGGGAGGGCCCCTGTCTGAGCAATTCCCAAACCAGGAAACCCCACCCACTCAACCATCCACCCGCGGGAAATACAAAGGAGAGCTGGCTGAGGGGCAGAGCACCGGCCATAGGGTCCAGAATTGTGGGGCTCCCTGACCCTGCTGTGTCACCGGCCGACAACCCCAAGACTCACTGCCCTCCAGAGAGCTGAGGTGAACATGGGGGCTCAGGGTCTTTCCGTGAGCTTCGCCCTCGTCTGTTCTGGGTCCCAGGAAAGGGGCTGAACAGCTCTTGGTCCTTAGGACTCAGTCCTGTGGTTAGCTTTGGCCATGCCGCTGCCCGGCTCAATCTCCCTCTCTGGGACTGAGCCCAGACATACATCTTTGCTAATGGGCTGCACCATCGGATCCTGCACTCACCATGTTCCCCATCACCGGGGCAAAGAAGGAAATGACATGGCCCCTCCACTGTGCTGGGGGTACTGGCCTAGCCACGAGGAATACCTACCTGATCCCATCCTCACACCCAGGGACTAGCTCTCGATTTTTAAATTTTTGTTTGAAATAAAGCCCTTAGTTAGCCATCTGTGTCATTTGGGGGGAAGTGGGGGGGCCACACAGTGAACAGATGCCCCAGAATCTGGGAAAGAAATGGCACATGAGGTTTGTTCCATCTCTTGGTCAGCAGTACCACCTCTCCTGGCAAGGATCACCAGGTCTGACTCACCCCCCAGCCAAGTCCACATCGTCCAAACCACAGAGACCTGAGTGGGGATTAAACCACAAGCAGTTTTAATGGCCTGGTTTTCTCCCAGTTAGTATTATTACTACAAGAGTACAGGGTTCCTGAGAGCCTGCCCCACTCTCTAGGCCCCCTTGACAGGACACATCCCCACCAACCCCCCCCCCCGGATTTCTGGGGAAAAAGACAAGTGAAAGGCACTGCAGGGTGAGAGGCTTGAGTGCCAGGGAGTATGGGGTGGCCGGGCAGGGCCCAGCCCAGAGAAAGGAAGTTTGTGCCTGAAGGAGTGGAGAGGGCCTTGCGGTCCTGTCCTCCCACCCAGGTTGCACGCTGGGGGTCTGCAGCAGGAGCATGATTAGTGTCAGGTTCAGAGAGCAGGAATGTAGGGCCCAAGGGCCAAACCCAAGGGGGAGTTGCAAACCACTATGATCCTCAAAAGCTTTTCCTTCAGGGTTGGGGAAAAGGGACCAAACACAATGTGATATGAAACTCCCAATCTAGGGACCAGGTGGCAGCAGCAGCAGCAGCAGCAGCAAACTGGGCTCCCAGGGAAGACAAACTGGTCAGGCTGAGGGCCAGAACCTAGTTGTCCCCGCTGCCCCCCTGCCGAGCCCTGATGAACGCCATACCGTGTGTGCGGAAGTGGGTCTTCAGGTTGAGAGGGCTGTCACAGCTCTTCCCACAAACCTTGCAGGTCAATGGGCCTCCAGAAATGGGCAGGGAATAACCAGCACCCTCTGGGTCAAGCCGGGACAGAGGAGGGGCCTCTTCCTCCCCAGCCCCAAGCCCCAGGACACTGGCTCGCCCCACACCCCGTCTCTTTTTGTGGCTGATGAATCGGTGCCGGCTCAAGGAACCAGGAGAGGCAAAGCACAAGCCACAGTCGAGGCACTGCTGGGCGCCGGCATCCACCCTCAACCCTAAGAGGCTCTGTTCAGCCGAGCCACTTCGATAGCGCAGGGGACCGTGGCCTCCTGACCCAGAGCCGCCCCTTGGGGGTTTTGCTGGCGGTGTGGTGCTGTCAGGCTCCTCACTGCATGAGTCAGAAGACTGGCGGCGTTTGCGTCCTGGCCCCTGAGGAAGAGTGGAAGAACAGTTTCCCCCATCACCTGCCAGCTCCCACCAGCCTCGAGCTGGCAACTGAGGCTGGGATCTGCCCGGCTTCCCCCACGGCCACGGCCAGCATGCTGCCAGCTGGGCCTCTGCCTACCTGGGCTCTGGCACCAGGACCCCGAGCCAGGGCGCTCCCTCTGCCAGGGGACTGGGGCCCGAGAGGCAGGCCATGCCGGACCTGGACATGCTTCTCCAGGATCAGGCGGCTGCTGAAGGTACGCTTTCCCTCTGTGCAATATCTGCAAGGGAGAGGCCGAGTGGCACCAGGGTGGCACAGCACGAAGGCCAACCACAGCAAAGGGACACCGCGCCCTTCAGACCCCAAGAAGTGGTGGGAAGGTACTGTGGGGCACAAGGGGTGGGTGCACAGGGCAGGCAGGGGTGAGGGCGGGAGCAAGGGTTACCTGCACGGGTAAACCCGCTTGATGCCCTCGTGGTTGACTCTAACGTGGCGCCGCAGGCTGGGGGCAGAGCAGAAGGAGCGCTCGCACAGGCGACAGGGGAACTTCTTCACTGACTGAAAGAGTGGGGTGGGAGGGTTCAGAGGCAGCCCTGGGCCCCACCACCCCTCCAACCCAGCAGGAGCCCACCCACCTTGCCATGCTCCTTCTTCATGTGAGCCGCATACTCATCGCGCTCCGGGAACCAGGAATGACAGAGGCCACAGGTCCAGCCCCCAGGCCCGCCCCCCCCACCCTTCACGCCTTTGCTCCCCAGCTCCCGCCGGGGCCGTTTGGCTGGGCGCCGTCGCTCAGGGGAACTGGGCAGCTCCTCCTCTTCGGAGGATGAAGAGGACTCCTCAGTCGCAGGGGCTGCCCCACCCTGAGACACGGCCACCTCCTCGAGCTCAGTCTTGGGGGTCAGAAGGGCCCCTCCAGCCTCTTTCCCAGGAGTCTCGTCCTCTAGGCGCCCAGACTGATGTGTGTTCTGTGAGGAAGACAGGGAAATGGCTGTGGGGAGGGCTTCCTTTCCCCCTGCCCCTTCTGGGGGCCCCGTGACACCACTGCAGGTCGACCCAGCTCGTCACCCCACCCCCAGCCTTTGTTCCTGTACCTTCAGATGTTCTAGCATGGTCCTTTTCTGGGCAAAGAGCAGAGGACAAGATGGGCACTTAAAGACACTGACACGCTGGGGCTGCAGGTGATGGTCGAAGTGTGAGGACAGGAGGGGTTTGTGCGTGAAGACTGTGTCACACATGGCGCACTTGTAGATCAGCCTGCGGAGGGAGTGGGGACAGTGCAGGGGACAGTGCAGAGGCCAGCCGGGGACAAGCGGCGCCCTGCCCCACCCTGCCCTCCAGCCGCCCTTGCCCGTCTCACTTGGCTTGCTGCGTGAGGAAGTTCGGATGCTGGGCGTACAGGTGGGCTTGGGCACTGGGTGCAGACTTGAAGGCCATGGGGCAGATGGGGCACTTGTGGAAAACTTCGCAGTGTGACGTCTGGATGTGGGACTTAATAGAGTTCGCCCCTCCGAACACCACCGCACAGCTGGGACACCTGCGGAAGCATGCGCGCTGTGCTGTGGGGAGGGGAGGGGAGCATCCTCCACCCCCATGCATTCTCACACCCGGGTGCTCGTGGACAAGGGACTGGCGCTAGAACATGAGTGAGCAGGAGAAGGAGGCAGCTGCACGGGTCCAGGGCCCCAGGCAGGCTGTGGGGGCAGAGCTGGAGCTCCAGCTGGCCCTCTCCCCACCCTGAGGAACAGCTGGCAGGCAGGGTATGGCAGCCCAGGGCTGTGCTCTGCCAATGCCAGAGACTCCAGGACAGAAAAAACCAGGCTGTCTTCAAGAAGCCATCTAAAAAGGCTGGTGCCGATACGAAACCCTTGAGCTCTACCAGGCAGGGAGATGAGGCACCTGTATCCCACACGACGAGAGAAATGCAGACAGGCATCCCGCAGGTGGGTCTGGAAATTGGCTTGTAGGAAGTTGCCCCCACACTCAGGGCACACATGAGGGGCTCGATTCTTATGCATGCGCTGGTGGGCGCTGAAGCTGCAGCGGTTGGGGAGCATCATGGGGCAGGACGGGCACATCTGTTGAGGGCACAAGCAAGGTGAGTCAGTGGCAGGTACCTGGCCTCTTCCTCCCCCAGCCAAGCACCGAATGCCTTCCCAGGCCCCACCCTCAAAGCACCTGGGGGTCCCCACCCCGGAGGGCTGTGACCGGCAACTCACAGTGCTGCCGGCCCCAGCGGCTGAGGGCCCAGGCTGCTGGAAGTGGGCTGCCATGCCAGCCTTGTCCCGGCACTGCTGCTTGCACTCCAGGCAGCGGAAGCACGTGTGTGCAGAGGTGGCGGGGACGGTAGGTGGGTCTGGTAACAGCGGCAGCACAGGAGCCTCAGTAGCAACTGCAGTAACGGCTGAGGAGGTGACAGCCCCCTCAGCCTTGCCCAAGACAGGCAAGACCAGAGGTCCCGGAGCAGGAGGCACAGCCACAGGCAGCAGAGGCGTGATGTCTGGCTGCCCTACCATCTGGTCAAGGGCCACTGGCCTCATGACCAGATGGGAGCACTGCATGACGAGCCCCTTGTCCTTGTGCTCACGTGCATGCAGAAGCAAGCTGCACTTGTTGAAGAAGACCAGACGGCGGGCGCAGTGATTGCAGGTGACCTCGATGCGCATGCTCCGGCGGTCATAGTGCCTGGCCAGGCTCTTCTCCAGGGAGAAGGCGTCCCCGCACTCCAGGCAGCGGTAGCCTGTGGGCGGGAGGGCCAGCCCGGCCTCAGCAGGTGGACTCAGGTTGGGTCTATAGGCAGGCAGCAGGTTCTTGCTGTTGAGGATCTTGTTGAAGGCCTCCACCAGGCTGGACTGGGTCCGTGAGATCACCGTTCCACTCGCTGTGCCCAGGATGGCAGCTGGCTTTGAAGGCTGCACCATCACCACCGAAGCACCATTCACCTTCTGACCTCCCGTCCCCAGCCCTCCACGCCCCTCAGCTTTGGGCAGGGTTTGGGGTACCAGGCCTAGCACACTCTTAGCCATCATCTTAGGGCTGGTGGTAGACCCCCCAGGCAGAACCACAGCTTTGCGGGCTACACTTGCTGCCATCAGCATGGCAGTGCTGGCATTCTGGATGGTGGCCACTGGCAGCACTGTACCTTTCAGCCTCGTGCCATCGCCCAGCTGCACACTCACCACCTTTGGGCCCTCAGGGGCAGGGGCTGCGGGGGACAGCTTCAGGAGGCTCGCCTCTGCCAGGAAGCCCCCCTCGGTCAAGGGGGCAGGGGGGTCAGGGTCTGAGGGGACCCGGGTTACAGTCCTTGTGATATTCCCACAGGATGTTTTAATGGTCTTGATCCGCACCTTGAGGGGCCGAGAGGAGTTAGAGGAGGCAAGAGAGTCATTGCTGTCCTCATCTGCAGCCTCGGCTCCACTAGAAGGACTCTGGGGACTTCTAGGAGGAGACTTGACCACCGGCCCCTCATCTTCTTCTTCCTTCAGGGGCTTACAGCTGGGCAAATTAGGAGAAGCAGGAGGGCTCTGGTGCCCTGGAGACTGCTTGAAAAAGGGTACCCCATCAAGCTGGGTAGGTGAGACACCCGCAGAGATGCCCGTGACCTCAGGACTAGAGCATGGGCCTTGCTCACCATGTCCCTGGGGACGAAGGGGGCTGCAGCTTTCCTGTTTCAAGGCCCCAGGGGGTGGGGGGGAGCTGGGCAGCGGCAGCACTGGGCTGTTCTCTGGGGCCAGCTCAAAGGGCGGGGCAAAAGGGGGTGCGGGTGCTGCCCCATCAGGGGGCGGGGAGGGCACAGGAGGAGGCAAGGGGTCCAGGTGCTCCTCTGGCTCAGGCCCAAAGTGAGCAAAAAGGTCCAAGGGGGGATTGCCTTCTATAGCTTTTTCCTTCCAGGTATCCACACTGGGAGGACCTGGGGAGTGGGGAGTTCCTGGAAGGGATGGCTCAGACACCCCAAATCCATTCTGCATCAGAGGAGCCCCCGAAGTTCCTTCCTCAGTTACCCCTACAGCCAGGGCCGCTTCCCCTCCTGAATCCCCAGTCAGGGTCTCAGACTGCTCAGGACACACGGTGTTCTTGACGATGACGCTGACTGTGGGAATATCTGGCGGTGGCAGGCCGTGGTCAGAGACCTGGGCTGGAACCTGAGGGTCATCCTCAGCTGCTGCTGCCGCTGCCTCTGCACCTTCCGCTTCTCCTCCCACTCTGGCTTCTGGCTTCCCTGGGCCTCCAGACTGCTCAGTGTCTTCTGGCTCAGAGTGGATGGCTTCATTTGCATCTATGTCAGGGATGTCAAAGGCAGCAAGGAGGTCATCAAAATCGGGGGTCTTCATGTCCCCCATAGTGGCAGGTCCCAGACCTGATGGAAACAGGAAGGAAAAGGAGCAGCTGAGATGCCTGGACAAGAGACCCTGGACCTCTTCCCTCAGGACCTCTGAACTTATCCTCTCCAGCTAGGTACAACTCCACCAGGCTGTCCTGAAGAGCTGCTGCAGGTGCTGGTGCTCTAAACCCTAACAGCAGAATGCAAGGGTGTCCACAGCAGCACAAGCCAGAAACCCAAAGTAAGCAAAGGAGGAGCGTGCAGACACGGAGAGTAACAGCACACTGGGGCCTTGAGGGGGTCTGGGCTGAAAGCAGCTCATCCATTCCTGTGCCCAGCACAGTACTATTTAACCAATACTAACATTAAGGAACAAGGTGTTGTCAAAGGCTCATTTGTACACGGGATCAAGTCATATTTTTCGTGGATCTTCTGGGGTCCACAGATATCTGACAGGCCATCCGTACAAAGGGCAGTGACTTAAGCCAAAACTTAAGAAACTGCTCTAACTTATCTTTATGGTAGGCCTGCTGCATATCCAAGTACTTCTGCCTTTTGCCCTCAGAAAGAGGAAAAAGGTAACTCACACATCACAGAACTATTCTGAGCCTGATACAAAATTGTAAACATGAGGCTCAGACCCCAAATACAATTTACTATTACAGCTGGGCCGAACAAGGAGCATGAGGTCAAGAGGTGGGGAAGATACGCACTGGACATCTAGGGCTGGGGTCAGACGCAAAGCAAGGCCTTGTCAAGTCAATCTGAGGCACTGGGGGCCACCATTGGCAATCAGAGATCTAGCTTTGTCAGCAGGAAGAAATGGACTGGGGAAGATCACCCTAGAGATCAACAGGGGAGAATAAAACACAGGAACAGAGAGACAAAGGGAAGCGAAGCTGGGAAAGCAGTGACAGCAACCCGGCCACAAGGGCCCCAGCCACAGCCTCCCCGGTCACAAACACCTGCTGCTCGCTCTCCTACCTTCCCTGGAGCACCACATCCCTCCTCCCTCCTCACTCTCTCAGGGCTGCACCTCCAGAGCACAGCTGCCACATGGGGACAGCTGGCTCTCCACCTACCCTGGCCCTGTCATTTTTTTCTCAGGGCTCCTCACCCCAGTCTATCCCCTAACTACAGCTCCCAGGAGTCTCACTCAACCCCAATCCCCTCCAGTGCAAAAGTCTCACGAGATTTACACGGCAACAAATCAATGCTGAAGCTACTTCAGGGTCTGCGGAACCCAGGTGTGTCCTCTACCTGACACTCCCCATCTGCCTTTCTGCCCTTCAGAAGAAGCAACTCAAGCAGCCTCTACCCATACACATCCCTTGCCCAAGATGCCCGCATCTCCCAGGGCCAATTCTCTCACCTCTTTCCAGCCTTGAGACTGTAACTGGAGACAGCCCCAGCAGGTGGCAGCTGGCACTGCGTGGACCAAGGTGGGGGGGTTACCAACTAGAGGAAGAAAGGGGCGTCTTTCTCACACCCTGCCCCCTACTTAATTCGGCAGACTGAGTTTAACAAAGCCCTTGCCCCTGCCCTGTCGAGTCACCCTGTCGAGTTCCTCAGGCCCTTTTGGGCCTGGTTCCCTCCCCCAGGGGAGGCCCCCAGCAAAGCAGTCTGGGGGAGTAGGGACTAGTGGGTCTAGGAGAAAACAGCCGGGAACTTGCCTTGGCAACCACCTCCCCCTCCAGCGTGCAAGTGACTTAGAGGTCACCCGACAGCCACCTGGAGCACACAGTCCAGCCAGCAGCAAGTCAAGGCCTAGGAGGCGCCCCCACTGCAAAGCCCAGGCCTTTCTTGCGGCTGTGGTGCCGGGTCTCTAGCCCCCGCATCCCCTTTTCCCTCTGCTCTTCCCCAAAGCCGAAGGAAGGGGCTCAGGAAGAGAGAGAGGAGACCTGGGTCTGGTGGGGGCTGCACGGCCCTTTGCCCGGGCCCTCGGCCTACTGCGCAGCGGAGGGTGAGGGGCCGGCGCCCGGCTGGGGGCGATTAGGTTGCGGCCAAGCTGGGCAGCGGGCGGAATTAAGTCCCTGCCATCTGCCGAGGAATGGCGCGGAAGCAAGTCCCGGGTTGCGAGGAGGGGGTGGGCCGTACACAAGAGAAGGCAAAGGGGAAACTGAGGCGCGCGCCGCTAGCTTCGCTGCCAAGGCCCGAGAAGCGAAAGCCGGGCCGGGCCAGGCCACGGGCGCCCTGGGGCAGCCGCGCAGCACCTGGAGGCCCAGCGCACACGCGGGGGGAGGGACTGCGGGGGAGGGGCGGCCCCGCGGCTCCCAGCTGCAGCCCGCTGGGTCCAGCTCGGACCTCGGCCCTGCCGCCGTGCGTGGCGCGCTGACTCCCGCGCGGACCCCGAGGCTCCCCCGGAGCGAGGAGGCCGGAAGGCGCGCGGCCGGCCCGGGGCACGAGCCGGAGTCCTGCGGGGCCCGCGCGGACCCGCGCCCCGGGATGCAGGCTCCGTTCAGGCGCGGCCCCGCTCCCCGCCCCCATCCCCGGGCGCCGACACCATTTTAGGTCGCGACATCCCGCACCCTCTGGTCCCCGGACCGCACCACGCTGCCTCTCGGGCCGGGGGCGCCAGGGCTTGGGGTCCCCGACCCTTCCTCCACGTTTACCCGGCCAAGGGCTGTGCTTTCAACAGGCAAGGAGTTTCACCCATCCGCCCCCAGGACGGAGGCGGCGTCCGGGCCTTCCTAGAAGCCGCCCCAGGGGGCGGCACGGAGAAGGTAGTTGACCAAGTGGGGGAGGGGAGGGGCGGGGGTTTACCCGCCCCCGAGGGGGCGGAGTCGAGGGCGGGTATTTACCCCAGGCTCGCTTACTTGTTCCGTTCCTAGTGCAAGCCTAGACGCAGCGGTCTCTGCTGTGCTCCAGCTGCTGCCGCCGCCACCGCCCTCCCCGGGGCCGCCGCTACTTCCTGCTTCCACTCTCCGGTTCGGCCTCCCTCTTCCCTGTGCTCCCTCAGCACTCCTGGCCCAAGCTGCCCGCTTTCACACTCGCCATTGGTCAGTTGCCCCGTCGTTCAAGCCTGCGCCCCGCCCCGGCCCGTGTTGGGTTGGTCTTAAGTACTGCCGCTCGGAGCTAGCCCCGCACAGTCTGCTCATCCTCATTGGGTGAGGGATCTAGGCCCCTGAGGAAACCTCTCCTCATTGGCTGCTCCGAAGTCCTCAAGCCCCATATGCGCCTCTCAAGAGTGATTGGTCGCCGCTACTGTCGCTCTTAGAAAGAAGCCACCCTGATTCCCCCTTTTCCGACCGCAGGGGTAACTCTCTCAGGTGCGACTCCAGCCCCTCACTCCCTATTGGCTGCCCGAGGCTGCAAACTGCAGTTCTCCTATGCAAATTTAAAGAACGCTGCGTTTCGCTGTGGTGGACACTTCGAGAACCTTGTGGACTTCGAGGAGGCCCTGGATCTTTGGATTTGTTCTCGCCGTTTTCTCGGAGGCCAAACTCCAATGTCAGTGATGCTGCACTGAAGTCGCAGAATGGGCCGCCGCTCCAAGCATGACGTCATCGGCTGCCCACTGCCTCGCGCTCTGCCCACTGCCTCCAGCGTTGTGTAACCGGATGCGTGGAGCCCGCGCGCCGCCAGTCCCGGGCGGTGGCGTCACCTGCAGCTCCTCCCTCTGCGGGGAGGTTCGGACGGGTACGGGATTTGGAACGTGGAAGGAACCAGGACCTGGGGGCTGGGCCGGGCTTGCGAACCGGAAGTGGGGAGAGGTGACGCTGGGAGTGCCGGCGTGGCCGGGCCGCTCCTGGGACCGGAAGGCCTCTCTGGATAGGTCTTGGGGCACGGGAGGGAGGAGCCCGCGCGGGCGGCGGCGGGGGCCAACTTGAGCTTTCCCGCGCTTTGTTACCCCGCCCCCTGGAGGAGGGGAGAGAAGAGTAGCTGCTTTGGAACTGGTCGCTTTGCCACCTTCCAGTCCTGCCGCTCGCAGGCTACGTCTGCAGGCGTGAGCTGCCTCCCGAGCCTAAGACTGCGAGAGGCATCTGTTACTTGCCAGGAAGCCCCAGGACCCTGGATCCAGACACGGGCACAGCCCGGGTCTCTGTAGGTCCAAAGACTCCTTCGAGGTGTTACCAGCTTCTGGATAGGAGTCTTGGGATCACACTATAGGATGACATCGGGCAAGTCGCGCGACCTTCCTATTTTCTCATGGGTAAAAGGATTATAGTACCGACCTGGCAAGATTGTTTCTGCAAGGAGAGTTTAGAATATACATGTGTATTATAAAGTTGTAGCATTCGAGTTCGAGGCCAGCCTGGGGTACACATTGAGTTCAAGACCAGCCTGCACTGCATAGTGAGACCCTGACTCAAAAAGACAAAAAATTAATTAATTAATTAATTAAATAAAGGGGTAGCAGATTGGATCATGAAGCCCACCTTCCCTGCCTTTCCTCGGGCTGCCTGCTGTTGCTCCAATTCACACCAGGCTGCTGTCAACACTAATGGCGAGCCTGCAATATGGTTACTCCAGAGTCGCACGTTCAAAGGCGGACTGCAACCAAACCCAGGCTCAAAATGTAAAACGGGGTGGGGAGTAGTTCAGCTGTCCCTGTATTCTATTACCAATACCATAAATAAATAAAATTCTAAGGGCCCAGAAGGCTAACCACTATTATACAGTCTTTTGCCAAGAGGGTTCTAGATAAAAATTTGTTCTTCAATTAGATATACTACTCATTCCATGAATAGTTGAGCCACTGTGGTGTACGCATGTAATTCCAGCTAATCAGGAGGCACAGTAAGGAGAATCAAGAGTTCTAGGCCAGCGTGAGCAACTTAGACCCTGTCTCAAAATTTTAAAAGTGACACGGGCTGGGGATATGGCTCAGTGCTAAGTCCCTGGTTCAGTCCCCAGTGTCATACACACATTGGCTGATAGGCAGGGCTGAATCAGGTGTGTGAATATGGACTAAGGGTGTGTGACAACTAAATTAATCTGATGGGCGTAGCATAGTTGTGGGTGTGGGTGGCACCAACCATCAGGCTTGTAGCCTGGGTGGAATATAATGAGAAAGATGGAAAGAAGGTTTGCTGTCTTCTGTCTGCCCTGCCATGGGCCCTTTCTCCTCTGCCATGCTACCCTGCCTTGGAGCCAGCTGAGTATGGACTGAAACCTCTACAAACAGCTAAAATAAACATTTCCTCCCTTAACTTACAGGTGCAGGGTGTTTTGTTAAGACAGTGGCACATCCCTGTAAACCTGGCACTGGAATGCAAAGGAAGGAGGCTAGAGGGTTGGAGCCCAGCCTGGACTACAGAGCAAGGCCCTGTCTCAAATGGATGGATGGATGGAGGGGAAGATGGGTGGATGGATGGATGGTGGGTGGGTGGATGGATGGATGGATGGTGGGTGGGTGGATGGATGGTGG